>NW_004624786.1:12936024-12976458 GCF_000247695.1 Heterocephalus glaber | reverse complement strand
ATATATGTATACTATATGTTCATTATAGAACTATATTTGTGAACCATGAGACATAAGTGCCCTGCCCTGTCCATTCCCTTCTCATTCTCAGTGTTGTGCCATGAACAGGTCGGTGGCACCAAGCGCTGAATGTCATACTTGCTGTAAGACTTCCTTTCTGAGCCTCAGTTTCCTCATCTGTAACAGGTGAATAACTGTAGTCACTACCCTAGAGGGTTAATGGTATGGCACAATAAAGAACCTAGGAAGACATTGTCTACAGTAATGGCAGTTTCCAAAGGCTAACCGAATTATCTCATACAACTGCTGGAGCCAGACAGAGGCATGAAATACTCTGATTTTTCTACTCATAATTCTCGGATCACATGAGAATTGGGTTCACATGGATTAATAAAAGGAATCCCAAACCCCAACTGTTGAGAGCAACCGCTAAGAAGTCCTACAATGGGGCTCCCAGCCCCCTTTTAAATCAAGCTGCTCTTGATGGAGATCGCCACCAGAGGGCAGTGCTGGGTCACGTGTCAGGGTTGAAATGACTTCAGGGGCCAAGCAAAGCCACCGCTGAGGCTGCCTGTTTTCTAATCACCTCGTCTTGGGTCCAGAGATTTCTTTATGCTAGTTTGCCCCGGTCTGAAAACGGCATCTAGAGGCATCATCTAGAGGTGGAGGCATCTAAACTCCTTTCTGGTGCCCATCTGCCATTTAGGGTCGCTTCAACTTCTTTGAGCTCAGGTTCGGTTCTGATTGATGTCCCACAACGGGTTCTCCGTGTGATCGCGCTCTTTTCTGTTCACACACCCACAGGTCACATGGCAGGCACTGTTCTACCTGTCATCCCCTCCCTGGCCCAGGTCGGGCCCCACCAAAGGGTGGTTTCTCTGGCATAGGTAGAACTCCCTTAGTCCCTCCAGATTCAGAGTGATCCATGGTTGTGCTCAGGAAGGGTGCTTATACTTCGAGGATTCTCTTGACAATAAGCATAAGGAAAAATCTCAAATTCCTGTAACATAGTCCAGGCTGGACTCTGCCATGTTCCCTCAGCCAACTTAAGAATGGTGACAACATGCATCCTCCAAGCTGACTCAGACTTCAAACAATCCCCATAAAGACATGACAAGAACTCAGAACCGTGACAATGCACCAAATAAGATTCCTCCTCCTTCACCCCATCCCTACTGAGAGGTAAAGAAAGTACTTACAGAGACTATTTTCCAGGACCACTTAGATGGCAAATACTCTTTCTCCCTGTCAAACATTCAGATGCTCTTGGATTCACTGGACACATGTACCCTTGACTTAGGGCCTGTACCACCTGGCCTTGAGGGTACATTTAAGAATGTTTTGATTATGTGTACTCTCCAAGGAGAACAAGGAAAAGTGCTCTTGTGTGACTATGCAATTTTAGAAAAAGGGAAGTTGATAGGGTCCTTGACAGGAGGGCTACAGACTATTTTAAGAAAGAGGAGAGGAAGGACACAAGGAATCAAAGGCTTTAACACTGCTTAAACCAGAGAGATCTGAAATCCTTGTGGGGGATTTATTGCTAAGAAGGAATTTAGCTGACTGTATAATACAAGCTGCTCAAGATAGCAATAGAAAAAGGGGAGAGTGTGGCCTGTTTAATCACTCTGGGAGCAAGAAACACACCAAACAAGTTCACAGTGGAGTCACATTATGAGCCTGGACAAAAAGAAGACATGAGACCTCAGATCTGATCTGGTTTATGTACTAATGGTCCCAGTATGCAAGATGGGGGGGGGGGTCTATAAAGGAAATGATGGTTAAAACAAAAGTTAAGCATAGCAAAAAGTCACCTGATGGCCCCAGCAAAAGAGCCTAGTGGGCCATGGACTTTACAGGCAAACCTTGTCTAAATATTTCTGGATGTCATCATGAGAAAAGCATTATCATGAATAATAAGCTTAAATGATAAAGAAAAGGTAAATACTATTAATTGTCCTCTGTTTAAGAGAACAGAAACAAGAATCCACATGATATATGATTCTGTTCATGTAAAATATCCTGATTGGACAATTCCACAGAAATAGACATGTAGGCACCAGAAGATGAGATAAGGGAGATCGCGCAGTGACTATTGATGAGGATGCAGTTTGTTTTGGGGTCCTGAAGTGTTCTGAAACTAGATAGCAACGATGGGTGCCCATCTCTGTAAATATAACAAAAATCACTGAGCTTTTCATAAGTGAATGTTATGGTATATTAAACAGCTCAATAAGGCTCTAAAAACGATTATAGGAAAGAATGCACTGCAACTTACAAATATTCCAGGAGAATTTATTCCAAACCTCAACAATATAAAGGGGTTAGATTCATTTACCCGGATAATTCAGATGTGAAAACTTTCATTCACAGGCAATGTGAGAAAATGAGGTGTTGCTATATAACCAACAAGTTGAACTTAGTAAAAAGACTAGAGAAAGTATAGAACATAATTCCAATTCAGTAGAATCATGCATTCCTAGAGAAGAGGCTAAGATGATGTGACCATATCATATTCAGATATGAGCTCTTCATGGATGAAGAAGCAGTATAAAACAGTACAAAAGGCTTGAAGATGAAAATAAATCTGTGTTGTACCCTAATTCATCCTCCCTGCCCTCTAAAGTAACCAGTTTAATAAATGTTGTACTCATGTGCACGTACCTACCTACCTACCTACACATACACACACACCACTTCCTGATGGTGGAGTTAGACTAAAAACGTCGGAAGAAAGATGCAAATTAATTTTAAGAAAGAGCTTCCTTAATGTAAGAACACATCCTTAGAGGAACTGTCACATGTCTGCCAATGCAAGTGCACTCTAACATTTCTATACAGTAGAAGCACTACCATTTATTTAAACACACTAGGAAACGGAGCCTGACAAGCTCATGCCCAAAGTCAGGGGCTGGCATTCTATTGGTACACAGGTGACTCCAAGTATCCCTTTCAGGGTTCACAGTGCCAATGGCATAAGCAATGTAGAAACATGCACAGCCCCATTTGGACCTGCAGCCGCATGTCCCATACTTTCCTCTTTTCTAGATGAACACCAAATACATATCAGCACAAGTACATATGTGTTTCTCTCATTTTAGGGGTTTCTTTCTTTATTTTTATTTAATTTTAATCTTATCTCCTATAAAAGCTGTACATATTTATGAGGTACTGTCTTATGTTTTGATACATGTATGCATTGTATAATAATGTTAAACTCAGAGTGAGTATGTCTAACTCCTTAAACCTTTATCATCTCTTGATGGTGTAAGCATTCAAAATCCATTCTTCTAACTTTTTGAGATATACAGTACATTATAGTTATCCATAGCCACCCTACTGTGCAGTAGCACTTCCGAACTTCTTGGTCCAATCTCACTGTAACGTAGCACCCACTGGTCAACCTTCTCCCATCTCTCCCTCCCCACTTCTCCCAGCCTGGTAAGCACCACTGTACTTGCAGCTTCTAGGAGACAGACTCTATGATTTCACATAGAATGGAATCATGCAGTAATTGTCTTCCTGTGACTGACTTATTTCACATAACATAGTGACCTCCAATTCTCTGACCCTAGGTTAATGTGGAAGTTCCAAATTATTGGGCATGGGAGACAGAAATGCTGTGTGGGAGGATTATGGCAGCACACGGGGATGGAAGTCTACATTTCCATGGGGAAAACCAACCTTGGCCTGATGCACAGGGAAGCTGGCTGTTTCAGCACACAGTGGCTAAATGATGATGGCGTAATTGGGAAGATCACTATTTGGGCACATTTAGGAGGAAAAGGAGATGTAAGTGCAAGGCTAGGCATAAAGATTGGCTTCCAACTAACTAACTGTAAAGGACAACATCAGTCTGACAGGAGTTACACAGCTCCACACAGGAACAAGGCTATTGCCTTGAAATGCAGCAGCAAAATAGGAGGAATACAGTCCAGTTCCCAAAGTCCCCTTGAAGATTCTCTACCCTGTAAGGTATTTTTAGTCCTTGTAATTGTAGATGGTGAGCAGAGCTCTACAGCCCTCAAAATAAGATGGTTCTTAAAAGAGTAAGCTCAGCAGATGCCACCTTCATAAGGCAAGCCTACAAGAAGGACAGGATTAGCTGTCTGCAGGGCAGCTTTCCAGAAGTAACCCGTCTTGCAGAGTGATTTGGAGTGACCTTACCAAGATTAATATGCCTCTCTCCTGTATGTCATTAGCAAGCAGCAAAACAACTTGACACTTAGGAAGCTGTGTTGTGGTAACCAGAAAAGAAAATGGTCAGGTGGTGGTCTCATGCATATTTGGAAAGGAAAAGGTGGAAAATGAAAAACTATCAGTGTGTTACCAGGAGGCCCAACAGGCACAGGTTCTGAGTGAATGACCTCGATCTTTTACATAAAAACAGCCTTGCCAGCATGGTGGTGCATGTCTGTAATCCTAGCACTCTGGGAGGCTGAGGCAGGAGGATTGAAAGTTTGTGCTCATTATGGGCAACTTAGTGACTTAGCAAGACCTTGTCTCAGAATAAAAAGAAATAAAAAGAGCTGGGAATGTAGCTCAGTGCAAAGGCTCTGGGTTCAATCACCGGTACTGGGTGGGGGGGCACTTAAAGAGTAGGGGTCCAAGCCATCAGATCCTCGGGGCTTGATAGAAACAGCGCTAAAACTACCCAACTTTTGTTCTGTGATCACCAAGTACTATGATTTGGAACCAGAATGCCTCTAAGACCCATGTAGTAAAGGCTCAGTCCCCGCCCTATGTTGCTATTGAAAGGTGGTGGAATCTTGAAGAGGTGGGACCTAGGGGGAGGTCTTTTAGGCATTGGGGGTGTGCCATCGGAAGGGTAGTGGAACCCCAGCCTCTTCCCTTCCTGCTCTTTTTAACACCTCAGCCATGAAGTGAACTGTTTTGCTACACTACACACTCCTGCCATGATGTGCTGTTCCCCCAATCCTTGCCCTCAGAGGTCGAAAAACAATGGATCCACACAATCATGGAAAGAAACTACCAAAACTGTGAGCCAAAGTAAACCATTTCTCTCTATAAGTTGCTTATCTTGCTTATTTGCTATAGTAACAGAAAGCTGACTAACATGCCAAGTGACCCTCTGATCTCATTGGCCAGGAAGGGAATACTCTGGAGCCAAGACTGATGTCACTTCTTGGACCCAGAAGATCTCTCTTTATACAATAATAAGCTGGAATTATGATAATAGAAAATTAGCCTCCTGTGAATTTGGTTAGCATGAGCCACTTGGTTAATCTTAAACACTCTGATAAAACCACGTTGCAGAATTTTACCTTATCATCCTTTCCTTCAATATATATTGAGCACTTACTCTACACCAAGCACTATAACAAGAACTGGAAAAACCTAGATAAAGGACATAGTCCATACTCTCAGGCCTGGACAGAAAGTAAATATTAAACTCCTTACAGCTGCACTTGAAAGAGCCAAAGAGCCTCCTCCCCTGTAGCTGAATCAATAATTACTTTGAATTTATACTCTATTCAGGAAATCAGAATATCAATTAATCTTAGATCCGGGAGGAACCTCAGACATCATCTCATTTAGTGGCTGTCAATTGTGCCTACACATTACAATCACCGAAGGAGCTTTACAAAATACTGATGCTTGTCATAATTTCCCAGGTTTGCTCATTGAACTGGTTTGGAGATGGCCCCAGGAGCAAGATTTGTCCAGATGATTGACAGATAAAGCAGGGCTGAGAATTTCTGGTCTCATCCAATCACTGTATTTTCTACATAGATAAATGGAGACACCAGGAACTAAAGGGATGTTCCCAAATAACATTCCCATATGCTTAATGCTCACATAAATTCAGTGATTTATAGCATTCTAAGCCAGATTATGCTTTGTTTCAGGCAATGGATCCGAATCCATCCCTTTGCATATGATCTTCATAATATTTGCCATAGCCACATGCACCTCTATAATCTTAATCATTTTTTAAAAGAATGACTTTTTTTTTTTGGTACCAGGGATCGAACTCGAGACCTTGTGCTTGTGAGGCAGGCACAGGAACCACTGAGCTAAATCCTCAGCCCATTGACTTTTAAACTTAAAACTACATAAGCTGTGTCCTTGGGAATAAAGTCTTAGAAATATATCTTAAAATTAATGGCTTAAAAGGCAACAGATTTAGTAGTAGGTCATCTTAGTTTGCTTACATGTCACACTTTGGACAAATGTCACAGTTTGGAACACACAGGGCTAAGATACTGGGAGGAGTAGGAAGATTTAAGAAGGTCTAATGCAGGAAGTACAGACCTTTTCCAGGACTTGCTCACACGAGCTGTTGTAGATGCTGCAGGTGACCACAGGTACCGGGTAGCAGCTGACCCTCAAGTTTGCCAGCCAGGAGTAGCACTCAGTTTGGGTTTGGAATGAGGAAGGAGGAAGCAACAATGGGAAGATTTATTTTACCTCTTCTAGAAAGGCCACAGATCACCTTGTACCAACAGACTATTAAAACAAAGCTGCCTATCCATCACCTGGAGTCTGCTAATGCAAACACACTGAAATTGATCTAGAAGGAGAGGAAAAAATACCATTTACAGAATAAAGTAACATCACAGGGATGCAGCTTAGATTAGATGGCATCGTTTAGCCTTTTGGATTCATAAAGATTCAAAAATTTTAATTTATCATTCTACTCACCAAGACTTATTTCCTTTTTTTTGAATAAGCTCATTAATCTTGCTATCTTGTTTAATATTTTCTAAATTGACATGCCACGTTCTGAAAGGAGAGAGAAAATAACTTATCCACCAGTCTTCCCTTCATTTCAGCTTCAGGATCTTTGAGTTCTAACTAAAATATTCTTCATAATCAGAGTTTTGATAAAGAGGTTTCCTAATTTTCAAACTTAAGGCAAAAGGGATAAAAGGAATTGAGGACTCCATCCTCAAGTAAAATGAGATGATCTGGAATCCTCATTAAAATCAACTGTCCTGAAGAAAACCTGAGACCTTGACCATTTATCTTTCTCCTCTGTGTTTTAAAAGGTTTGTTCCAATGATCCAGGTACATAAGAAGACACAAATCAAGGTGTTCAATGCAGTGATTTTCATAACAGAAAAAATAAGAAATGTCTCGGAGGTCCATCAATAAGAGAAAAGATAAACTGTGGTAAAATCATCTAGTGGAATACTATGCAGCAAGAAATAATAAATAAATCAGGGCCTGTGTAACTAAAAAGAATTGTAGCAAAATAGCAAAAAAAATTATATATATAGCACCATAGTATTTCTGTATAGTTTCAAAATAAAAAACAATAGTGCATATTATTTATGGACATATACATACATAATAAGAGTATAAAACATTGGACAAGGGGGCTGGGGATTTAGCCCAGTGGTTCCGACACCTGTCTCAAAAGTTCCAGGACCCAAGTTCGATCCCTGGTACCAAAAAACCCAAAACAAACAAACAAACAAAAATACTCCACAAGAAAACATTGTACAGGAAGATACACACCAACCTCAGGTAATAGTTGTCACTAAGATGAAGGCAAGAGATACTGAATGGTGTATTTTATTATTACAGTTATTTTTTAATGATCTGAAGCAAATATAAAAAAAAGTTTCTTAAGTCTAGATAATAGGTCATGGATATTTATTAAATTATTTTCAAACTTCTGTCAGTTTAAGACTTCCTAATTTAAAAAATTGTTTAAATTACTGAAGCTCTAAATCAAATGAATGTATATGAATTCATTGGGTGGAAATATTTATTTATAATAGAAAGGCTTGCATTGTCTATATTGGGAACAAATGCAAAAGTCAACTTTTTTCAGGTAAGCTGATACACATAAAACTGGAAGAAAGAACTCTTTAGTTAAGGAAGTAAGTTCAATTTTAAAAGTTGTTTTATACAGTTAAAATATTTAAAGGTATTGTACTTAGGAAACAGTCTTACTTTTAAAAAATGTGGCAAATGTATTATTTTAACCTTTTTTTCATTGAATTTACTTAAAAATGATGAAAGTAATATGTACTCATTTTCACAAGTCAATTCACAAGCAATCAAGAGACAGTTAAAGAAATTGACAATTTCTTATCTCTTGAGAAGAAATCCAATTCCCCCCACCCCACAAGTTAACCCATTTGACATGTATCAATTTGTTCCTTTCTCTATAAAAATTTTAAAAATTGTTTTTCCAAATTTTTTCACTGATTCACTGTTTTTGTGCTCAAAACAATTATTTTTATTATTTTCAAAGCAATATGTGGCAACATGTATTTATAAAAATACACAAAATTAAATGAGCAAAAAGCAAGGCAAACATAAAAACATATGAATGGCATGGATTTTTAACTCACTGTTTGAACAAACTATACACACACACACACACACACACACACACACACATCCTGAATCAAAGATTTAGGGCAAACTCCACTTGCTGACATACACGTGACTATTCTCATTTACAACAGTGGGAGAATCTTGGTGATCCTCAGGGAGTCAATTTGGTAAATCACCAACAATGCAGTGAAGTTCAATGTGGGAAGCCACCTTGTCCCCCAGAATACAGCAGGGGTGCTGGTCAGAGTCAAGATGTTCCAGTCCCTTCTGCCAGGCTACTGGGTAACTGTGGCTCTTCACTCCCAAAAGCCTCCAGTCACTGCCATTTCTTCTCTGTCCTTCCCTTCACCACCTCTCTTGGTCTCTCCTTCCCCCTCCTCCAGCTGGCAAAAGAAGTGTCTGTGTCACTCACTTCTTGGGTAACTGGAGCCCTTCAGCTGTTCGGGGCCCTGTTTGGAAGGGCATCTCCGTGTTGACCTGGGCTCCCTCCCGGGGTAGCCAGCTTCCCGGGAGGCTTCATCTGTCATAATAGGAGGACCACTTAGAATTCCTTACAAGAACTTTGCAAGAGCAATTAGAATTTTATCCGAGGTTCTAAGAAAAGGTCTCATTCCCCAAGATTTTCATTTTAAAATAAAACTTTCCCTTATCACAGTGTGGGTAGGGACTCACGATGTAGCCCTGGGGGGTGTGCAGGAGGAAAGCAACACCCACTAAAAAAGATTCAAAGGCAGCAGCATCTCTCCAGGAAGAGGAAGGCCCCAAGACACATGCCTAGGGGTAGAAGCAGATTTAGGGAGTGGGAGAAGGGTATGGATAACATAGGCAAGAACTATCACCAACCTCCCTCTTCAAACAGCCTCAGAGACTTTTCCTTCTTTCCTCCATGCTTCTGTTTCTTTCTTCTGTACTTCTACCCAATCTTAAACACTTCTCCAAAGCACTTTATTTGGCAATAGGTCAGCATCATCAGGTTCACCCCAAGCCACATGGATGTGCTTCCCAGGGAATAACTGCTGTGAAAAACCAACAATGCTCATCAACTGGACACCAAGTGTGAACCTTAATGTAAAGCATTCACTTGGGGTGATAAGGGTGTGTGAGCACAGGTTGACTATGGCAAATATAATTCAGCAACATGGGACACTGATAGTGGGAGTTGCTGTTCTCGGATGAGAGCAGGTATGGGATATCTCTCTACTTTTCCCTTAGTTTTGCTGTGAACCTGAACTGTCCTTAACAAAATAAAGTGGATACAAACATTTTTAAATAAAGAGTCAACCAAAATATATACCATACCTAGCTGCTAAGCAAAGACAATTGGGAGAAAGAAACAAGAAGTTTCAAGACAGTCTCAGGGTCTAATATCAGCAGGCACCTGGTGATCCCGTGGGGACAAGGATGCTTGGATGGAGGCCGCATTCCCCTGCCTGGTGCCAGGATCCTTTGGCATTATCATCTTACCCAGGGAGATGCAAAATGCCTTTATAATCCAAGGCTTGGGCTCCCCTTCCTTGATCCCCATGCGCTAAGACATCTGAGGACAGAATGAGCCTGCCAGGCCTGTCCTCCCGACATTGCAAATCTGGCTGAGATGGGGTGGGAGCTGCGAATCCCACAGGGGCTGTTCTCAGAAACCAAGTGATGGGGTCAGCTGAACTTGACTGACCCATGTGACCCTGGGTTTCTCTACTGACCTTGCCCAAGGAAACGTTACTATAAGTCACATCAAATACTATGATTACAAACTCAAGGTTTGTTGAATATGTCCTATGTGCCAGTCACAGTATGGAGCCCTTTACAAACAGTCTCTTTTTCCTTTTGTTCCTACTTACAAAGTAGGTTCTACTTTTATCTCTTAGCTATAATGGACCTGAGGTTTAGATAGAGCAAATAACTTGCTAAAACCACAAATGTGAGTCGGGGAAGGGGACTCAAAAATATTAGAGTCTAGCATGCACCAAAGCCCTTTTTCTTCCTCCTGCATCCTGGAGCCCAAGTATTGCCTTTGTCTCAGGATATCACATAAGCATGAATGGGATGCGTACAACATAAACATAAGGATGAGTACAATAGTGCTTTGGGTTTTACAAGGGGCTGCATCTGTTTCATAGCATCCCAAACTGGACTTGCCCCTCACCTCTACCCATCTCTCCAGATTCTTCTGTGCTTACACCTCCTGCCTTGCCTTGTACAATGGCCACCCAGGATGACTGTTTCTTCTGCACACTTACCAAGCTTTCCTAGCCCTCCATGTGCTACCTGTGGCTCATGCAGTTCTACCTGTTGGGAATGTTCTTCTTTCATTTTTTTGTCAGGCAAATCTCTCTTGCAAGAATAAATTGCATGTATCACTGTAATATGACTTTAACTCTTTGGGGACAATATCTAGAAGAGGAATAGTAGGGTCAAATGGAATTTCTATTTTTAGTTTTTTGAGAAATCTCCACACTGATTTCCATAGTGGTAGTACTAGCATATGTTCCCACCAACAATGTAGAAGGGTTCCTTTTTCCCCTGCTATCTTGCTAGCATTTGTTATTATTTGATTTCTTGATGATAGCCACTCTTTCTGGAGTAAGATGATATCTCATTGGTGTTTTAATTTGCATTTCTCTAATGACCAGTGATGCTGAACACTTTTTCATGTATTTATTGGCTATCTGTACTTCTTCTGAGAAGTGTGTTTTCATTTCAGTTGCCCATTTTTCAATTAGATCTTTTGTTCTTTGGGGGTCTAAAAATATAAATAAAGAGCATAATAAAAGGTAGATAATAGGAAGTAGGGAGATCTTTTTCAAATGGGAAGGAGAACATGAGATGGAGGGGAGGAGAGAAGGAAGGGAAAAGGCATTAGAAAAAGAGAATTGAAGAAAAGAGGAAACAGCTTTCACAAATGAGAAGAGGAATAAGAGTTGGAGGGAAGAGGGAGGGGTAGGAAGGAAAGGGGACAAAAAGGAATTCAGATGTGTTATATACATGTACAAACTTCTCATGATACATGCAATAATTATGTATTGCAAACACATACTAATAATCAAAAAAAGAATACAATGCAGTGTTTTTCCCTCTTCAGGGAAGCCTGTCCTAGCCTTGCAAGAATTACTCTTTTTCATCCCCACTACGATCCCACCCTACTTTTTTGTTGGGTTCTCCCCCTTTACATTTAATTTCTTGTCATGCCAGATGGGTTCATTCTGCTTTGCTTCCTGGGGTTGTGATCCTCGATGTCTGTTCCTAGGCTATTGTGTCAAATTCTTTGGAGTGCTGGTTTGGTATTCACGAAGTTCCTAAGGTGCTCTTTGTCATGAAAGTATTTTATTTCTCCATCCATTTTGAAAGATAGTTTTGCAGGGTACAGCAATCTGGGTTGGAAGCTGTTTTCTTTTAGGGCTTGGAATATGTCACTCCAAGCTCTTCTTGCCTTGATGGTTTGTGTTGAGAAGTCTGCTGTGATTCTGATGAGCTTTCTTTGTGTGTGATTTGTTTCTTTTCTCTGACTGCTTGGAGAACTTTGTTCTTCTGTTGTGTTTCTGGAATCTTAACAATTATATGCCTATGTGTAGATTTTTTTTTTTGATCAAGGCTATTTGGAGTCCTATATGCCTCACTTATCTGTATGTCAAGCTCTTTTCCCCTGCTTGGGACGTTTTCTGCCATTATTTCTGTGAAGAGATTTTTTATGTCATCTACACTCTCTCCTGTTTCTTCATTGAGCCCAATCAGTCTTATGTTATTCTTTTTTGCATCATCTAGCAGCTGCTGGATTGATTTCTCATGTTCCCTTATAATTTTGAAGCAATTTTTCTTTTCCTGGTCACTAATTGCAATCTTATCTTCTATATCTGAAATTCTGTCCTCACATTGGCTCATTGTGCTGTGTAGACTTTCAATGGAGTTTTTCATGTCCTGGAAATCTATTTGCATCTGTTTTATGGATTCCATTTGTTTCTTATGTTGGGATTCCATCATGGTCCTCAGCTCCTCTCTAGATTTATTAATCATGTCTTGCACTAAGGGCACAATTTCTCCTGTTATCTGAGAAATTATTTCTGATTTCATTTTTTCCAGATCCCTTTTTGTTGCCAGTTCAGTGGGTCCAGGTGGTTGAGTATCAGAGTGTTCCATCTCATTTCCCTTTGGGGTTGCTGTAGGTGATCTGGAAGTCTGGTTTTGAGACTTATTTATGTGTTTTCTCATTTCGACTGGGGCGGGGGTCTGTTAGCGCCTGCACGGATTACCTCCTCTCAGCTGGGAGAGGTGGGACAGGGGCCGGATCCCACCCTACTTTGACAGACTCTCAAATCTAGCTCCTACAATATTTCTGTTTATATTTCTATTTATCTCTCTTCTTCCCACTGGACTCTGTGGAAGCAATAGTTGCACACCATTTGCCTTTTCTTACTTCCTTTCATAGTGAGGAAGTACCAGCTCTACTGTACTAAATGTGTATTTAAAGTACCTATTGTAGGAGTGAGTGCATAGAGTGAGTTTAAATTGGAAAATATAGTGAGACTCGAAGATGAATGGGAAGATAAGATTTAGTTTGCTTTTGCAGACTCCATGGCTAGAACTATTGGCCAGGAGTCACACTACCCAAATCACAAAAGAACTAAAGACCCACATTAAATCAGAACCAGTGTCAGCCCATTCGGTAAACCTTTAGCCTTAGCTTATAACCTCCTAATGATGAGTTTTATTTTTATAAAAAAAAGTGATCCAAGATGAAAGCTATGTCCTGAAAACTGGATTTGATGACACAAGAGTCAAACCAGAAATTTTTATTCAAAGAGAGTCAAGGAAACTTTTCCCATCTACTGACTTCCAAGAGCCAAACGTTGCTTCCTATGAACACTTAAAAAAACAGGGAAAGCTGCTTCTTCTGGAAATAAACAGAAACTAACTAGAAATGTTTTATTCTAATTGGTTGGTAGATAATTGTTTGGATATGCCCCCTTACTGCTGGGAGGGTCTTTTCACTTCATTCTAAGCCAGGTTCTACACCAACCAGAGCAAATGCAGGGTGTGTTTATACCAGGAATGCTGGTTGATTGGCCTAAAAGCCATCTGGTCTATGGGTCCTAGGAGATTAGAGACTCTCTGACATCAGAAGAAGGACAATACTTTAGGGGTGGGGCTTATCCTACAAGTATTTGTGGAATTCAAACTCCCAATGTTCCCTGATCCAATTGTCAAAGGGTGCACCAAATGATTAGGTCTAGCACTAGCATGTGTTAGTCTCAGCTCAAACTCTATCCCAAGTGTTTCTCTCTTAGTAATTGTGAGGTGGTGAAAAGGGTCTAAGCCGAGAGTTATGGACCCTGTACTGCACTCTCAGCCTCTCCTTTTTGCCTCATCAGTTACATAATATCAGACACATAATATGAAATTTCCCCCACTATAGCAGATCATTGATGGACCTAATATTTCAAATTGATTAGTAAAAACAACAAGCTTGTTCGAAGAAATGTTGCTGTGCAAAAATAAAGCTTAGCTGTGAATTTAGGTCGACTCATGAGTCACATGACAAGTTGTTAGCACCTGGATGTTCTTTGCACGTGTGTTCAGCTCTGGATGGCCACAGTGGTGTCAACAGCAGCAAGACAAGTTTGGAAATAGATAAGTCCTAAGAGAAGTCTTTTACTCTTAAAGCACCCACTTAAGGGTGTTCGGAAAAAGATTAACCTCTTGGTAGGATAAACCGGTATATCTCAGTTTCACTGGAAAGAGAGCTTCATGAGGCTTCCTCCATGTGGGTCTCAGTTGCTCTCTTTGAACAAAGTGCTCCCTAGCTCTACCATTTTATAATCTTATATAATAATCCACCTCCTTAACAGTGTCAGTCCACTGGGGAATGCTCAGCCTTAGACTGTACCCTCCTAACTATGAATTTATAGCCTTATGGTTGTATGGGTGTGTTTCCATGAAATGTATATAAACACTCAAAGATATATAAACTAGTTTTATGCTTCTTATATTTCCATTGAAACCTAAAGTAGGCCTGCAGTTTCAATTACTGTTGTTTTCGTTTTTGTTTTCAGGGGGCATGTTTTACATAAGTTCATTATGTTTAACTTTTTGATTATATTTTTTATTAGACCTATTCCCCTTGAAAATGACCTTGGAGACAGGACAGGGAAGAGGGGTGGTACATTGGTTACTTAGCATGTGTGAGGCCTTAGGTTTGATCCCTAGCACAGAGAAGAGAGAAGGGGGGGGGCGGGGAAGAAGAGGAAGAGGAATAAGAAGAGGAAGAGGAGGAAGAAGAGGAAGAGAAGAGATCTTATAACGCTACTGCTTCTGTGAATGGACAGTGTCCTCCACACACTAAAGACAGCACCCCAGTAGGGATTGCTGTGAATGATTGTAGCACGGGCTTCTCCATGAGAGAATGTGAGAGAAGGGCCAGAAGGCAGCCCTGGAATTAGTACAACAATAAACCCAGCAGCACCGAAGGTAAAATAGTGCCTTGCTAACAAGATGGAATGTTTTATCTACATTCCAAAAGCTTAAAAGAGGTACCAGCTTTGGAAACCCTATAGCGAGGAGGGCAGGGACTGGTGACACCACATCCCCCATTGTTGCTTGGGTAAAATTTAATATACGATGACTTCTGGCTTTCCGCCTGCTGAGGAGGCTGCTGTAGGAATTGTCTGAATTTATTGAGCGGCTTCCAGAAGTTCCAGACATTTCCTATATGAGACTGCACTCATACACAATATTCCTCCAGGAAGCAAGTGGCCTGTTCTTAATTTTTTTTGCATGAATGGTGATACTAAACCACAGAGACAGAGAATTGAGGGGAACTGGCTCGGCATAGACTCACATTTAGGAGATGAAGGAGTTC
Source organism: Heterocephalus glaber (assembly GCF_000247695.1). The sequence continues at coordinate 12,961,295 of NW_004624786.1, read as the reverse complement.
ACTTGTTCATTCTGGCTCTGCTGCAAAAGTGCTCTCAGGTCAGAGAAAAGGCAATCAGTTTCTCAAAGCAAATGTATTTATATTAAATTCATCAGTATTAATGCCTAGCAGATGCAAATCACTCTGCTGTTCAAGGAAAGGAAGACAGGTTCAGAGTCTACCCTCATAGGCTTACAGTCTACCAGATGATTACTTTACTCTGTGTTAGATCGTGTAAGGGACCTATAGACATCCTTTTAAAGATTCTTTGCCCTCTAGGAAACCTATGATTACGCATATGGTGTGCTCCTTTCTGCCTCAGGGCCCTTGAGCTTTCTGTTCCTTCTGCTTGGAATACTCTTTCCCCTGATGTTTGCATGACTGGTAACTTCTAACATGAAGATTTCACCTCAAATGATTTCTCCTCGAAGAAAGTCTCTTCTTCACTGAGCATCTTATTTCATGTTACCCTTCCTCTTCCATAGTCACTTATCACTTTCTTTCATTGTCTTCACTTTTCAGAACTATTGCTCACTCCTGTACATGTTCATCTTTTCTCTCACACTTGAATATAAACACCACGGGGCGGGGGGACTTGTTTTTATCTCCAAATGTGAAGAGTACCCATAATGAAGCATACATTCAACACACACTTTCAGGAAGCAGGCATGATTCAACCTTCCTGATAGAAGGTCTTTTAAGTGGAAGAGACAGTTTGGCAAATATTCCAAGGAGACTGAGAGCCACTGCTGGAATCGATCAACAAATGCTTTCGGAAAAATCTAGATCAGGATCTAGTTCATAATGAAGCAAAAAGATGAACATAGTTGGGGCCATAGGAGAGCAGGTCATGAGCAAAAACTTAGCACCAGAAAAGAGTTTTCGTAAGAGAAAGGGCACCAGTATGGCTGGGAGCCAGGGGTCACAGGAGCAAACAGTAAGAGCAGAGCTGAAAAGATAGGGTGGACCAGCCCTTGGGAGAGATTTCAAGGCCAGGACCAGACATTATTCTCCAAGAGGTAAAAGACTCAAGAATATCCACTTGCATCCCTTCTGAACAAAACCCACCATGTCTTAAAAGGAATGACTATCAACCATTAGGTAACAGCTTATAATATTTATACCTCTCTTTTCCTACTTAGAATGTAGGCGCAACCATAGAAAGGAAGAGAAAGGAAAAATAAAAGCAGCCAAGTTGCCCAGGGCTCTCTTCAACCTGCTTGAGGATGGGGAGCAATGGGGACCGGGTGGGGATGGAGAGATGAGGCCAGAGGGCTTTCCCAGGGACGCCGTGTGCAAGGCACTCTTGGCAAAGGCAGGCATATCACATTTAATCAGACTCAGTACATACAGGCCAGAAATCTACTGGCAGCTTGGGGCCTGATAAAAACTAGGTCACCAAGGAGCTTCACTTTTATGAAGGCTAACTTTGTCATTTTAAACTGTCTAAATTAGACTAAAGGAGGGCAAATAAAACCCTTCCTTTGGGAATCATTTTGGAATTGTGAAAGGACTATTGATTGGAATTTAGGAATGGAAAAATACTATTTTCTTGCCCCTTTCTCTAAAAATATAAAGCCAAACAAGTTTTAGTTTTTGGGTCCATAGCCAAGTGAAGGGAGAATGACACTGCAGCACTTAAAAAGGAACCTGTTGATGTCCAAAAGCAAATGAGTAACATTTGAAGCTTCCTTGACACAGATCAGCTTCTGTTTGCAGCCCAGCAAACCATATGCTCTCTTCACTCACTCCTCAAGGATCATCCGCTCCCTTCCAAGTATTAAGATGTCAGCGAAAATCTACCTTCTGGGGAAATTTAATCTGGGGGAGAAGAGCTGCTGACGCTCATAAAAATAGCTGTCAGACACTGTGACTCCTCCGGGACACGTATGATGAAGGGTCAGGGAGCCCACCATAGACAAGTAAAATTCTTTACAACCCTCAAAGATCATGAAATGAAGAAGCTCTGAATGTGGGGTCAAGAAGGCACAAGGGGTCTATGAGTGGATTTCAGAGTTTCCAGAAATTTCCTGAAATTGAACAAAAATGTGTGTGCCTTTGTAGATGTTTTTGGGAGAAAACATTCATCATATTCTCAAGGGTCCATGACCAAAAGGGTCCATGATTAAGAACCATTGGCTTGTTAGCTGACTTCCACAGATATTTTTTTTGCTCTTGAAAATTACTCTTCATTGCTCAAGAAGTACTTGAATACATCATCTTAAGAGCAATTCAAAGATGAAGGAAAAGGCTGAAGTTTCTTGGCCCATACTTGCATTTGCGATCTATTTCCCTTACTCTTGCACTCTACACAGGAAACAATTCTTGTATCTTTGTATACATTTTCATAATTATGCACAAAAATATAGTATTTGTATGAGCCATTAAACTTAAATGGTACCATGTTTTGATAGGCAGCTGCAATGTACGCTCACAACCTATAATATCTGCGGGGTAATTCCACACGAATTCACATGAAGCCCCTTCATCCTTTTTACCAGCTGCATTGTACCCCATAGAAGGGTTGTGCTCAGCATACTTAACCATTGCTCTACTGGTCAACACAGAAGTTGTTTGCTGTTTTCTCACAATGCAAACAATAGTGTAATGAATATCTTTGTATGTGTTTCTTTACACACCAATGTATAGCACAAGTGTTTCTCTAGCAGAGAGGCCAAGAAGGGCAATTGCTTGGTCCTTGGATATGCCTTTTAAAATTCTTAATTCAACTGCCAGACTTTCTTCTGCAGTTGCTGTACAGTTTTACCTTTCCAACTACAGTGTATGAGAATTTCTCCTGTTTTCTGTCACACTAAATGTTATCAATCTTTTAAGTTTTTCCAAACATGAAACATAAAATTATATAGTAGTTCCTTGTTATTTTCATTTGTACTTCCCTAGCTATAAGGTTGTCTTTTCATGCATTTGTTGACTATTTGTATTTCCTTTTCAGTGAATTGTGCTTCCTAGCAGCAGTTGTTCTTACACTTTGTCATACATCTAGGTCATCCAGGCAGGTTAGGATGCAACTGCTGGGCCCCATCCCCAGTTTTTCTGATCCAGTAAGTATGGGTGGGGCTCTTGAATTTACACTTCTAGCACATTCCCAGGTGATTGTGATATATCTGGTCTAGGAACCAGCATCCAAAAACACTGAAATAGAGAAATTGCTGGTCCATATACTTTTTGATTGTCCTATCTCTCTGGTTCTCAACCCTGGCTGAACATTAGAATCATCTGTAGAGCTTTACCATAGTACTGAGACCTGAGTCCCACTCAGACTGATATTGCTGGGTGTCCTTCTTATTCATATTTTTAAGGTCCCCTGATGAGTCTGGTGTCCAGCCAGGATTGAGAGCCACTGCTATCCGATACCAGTTGCTTTGAAGGAGGATAAAACCTTTCATTCTAGATCCTTTTAGGTTATCGTATATCACAGCTATACAATGCTTTGCCAGGGGTTATCTCAAAACACTCTTGTCCTGGGCTGGGGATTTAGCTCAGTGGTTCCGGCACCTGCCTTGCAAGCGCAAGGTCCCGAGTTCGATCCCTGGTACCAAAAACAGAAAACAAAAAACTAAACACTCTTGTCCTGTGTTTTATCCAGAGGCACAATCCTGTGAATTTACAGCCAAAAGAAAAAGAAAATTCAGATTTGTTCAAAATCCTTATTCTGTATTCTGCTTAGGGACAACCTAACAGAGCAACCCTTTGGACCTGGGTTTTTATCCTGATTCTACAATTTACCAGCTGGAATTATGTTCATCTACAAAAAGGACTTCATTATAGCTACCTGACAGACTTATGTTAACATAAAAAGGTATACTACGTGCCACAGTGTCAGCCCAGGGGGAACTCAACCAATCTGTACTCAAATCCCTCCCTGCTTTGTGGCCTGTTTGAGATTAAAATCTAGTTTCTGGATTCCCTCCCCCTGCCTCCATAATGAAACAATACTACTTTCACTAATCTAATAAAGCAATTCTAAGCAGTGAAGGAGTCCCAGAAAGATGTCAAGCCCACCCTCAAGGTCTTGTAAGAGATGTGACATCTGAAGACAACCAACAAAGTCAAGTGGTTAACATAGTTAAATGATGGAGGACTTTGAGGAGCTCCAACAAGCAAAAGAGAAAGACCTCTTTGAGTAGCAGAGTCAGGGAAATTTTGAAAGATTTTGAAGTAAAAGTAGAATGTTGCTAGGTAGAAGGGAGAGAAATGTGTCTCATGAGAAACCTAAATAACAGCAAGGTAACTGAAGTGCTGAGCATGGCAGAAGCGAGGAGTAGAGCAGGTGGACAATCTAAGCTGTTCTTAAAGGGGGTCCTGAGAAACAGAGCTGAGGAGAAAAGCAAGAACATAAGTTGTGCAAAGCTCTGGAGGCCAGGAAGGGTGTCATTGGATAGATTAGACTTTTTGGTAGTGGTTCTTCATTGTCCTCACATTGAAGAGAAACTTGATCAATTGTATATTTCCATTTTCTTATTTGCATTTGTTTTCAGGTTTAAATTTTCAATAGGTAGACCTAGAATAGCAAAAGCAATACTAGGCAATAAAGATAAGCTAGAGGGTATCACAATCCCCATCTTGAAACTATACTACAAAGCTACCATGAGAAAAGCAGCATGGTACTGGCAAAGAAACAAGACCAGTGGAACACATTAGAGGATGCAGAAACAACTCCAGACACACTCAGCCACCTCATCTTTGACAAAGGAGCCAAACACCCTCACTGGAGGAAAGATAGCCTCTTTAGTAAATGGTGCTGGAAAAACTGGGTTTCAACTTGCCAAAGATTAAAACTATATCTCTCACCATGCACTAAACTAAAATCAAAATGGATTAAAGGTCTAAATATTAAAACTGAAAGACTAAACTGGCTGGGAGAGAGGTTAGGTAGAACTCTTGAAGCCATTGGTGTAGGAAAAGATTTTATGAACAAAGCCTCAGTTGCCCGTGAACTAGCACAAACAATCCACAAGTGGGATCTCTTCTTACTCAAAAGCTTCTGCACAGCAAAAGGAACCACCAACAGTGTGAAGAGACAACCCACAATGTGGGAAAAAATTTTCACCAGCTGTCTCTCAGACAAAGGTATACTATCTAGAATAAAAGAATTGAAAAAAATCAGACCACCCAAATTTAAAGACCTAATCCAAAAATGGGCATTTGAAATGAACAGACATTTCTCACACAAAGAAGTAGAACTAGCAAATAAGCATATGAAGAAATGTTCAACAGCACTGGTCATTCAAGAGACACAGATGAAAACAATGCTGAGATTTCACCTCACCCCAGAAAGAATGGCTGCTATCATGACATCAATCAATAACAAATGCTGGCGGGGGTGTGGGGAGAGAGGAACCCTGCTCCACTGTTGGTGGGAGTGTAGACTGGTGCAACCACTGTGGAAATCAATATGGAGATACCTCAAAGAACTAGGACTGGAAGTCCCATTTGACCCAGCTATTTTCCTGCTGGGTATCTTCCCCAAAGAATTCGATGAATCACACCACAGTGATATATGTGCACCCATGTTCATAGCAGCACAATTTGTAATAGCTAAAACTTGGAAGCAGCCCAGTTGCCCATCAACTGGAGACTGGATAGAGAAAATGTGGTTTGTTTTCTTTTATAAAATGGAGTATTACTCAGCCATAAAGAATGAGAAACTAGAGACATTTATAGCTAAATGGATGCACATTGAGGTGATACTCTTAAGTGAAATAAATAGGACACCCAAGTGTAAATAACACATAGTTTCTCTAGTGTGAGAAACTGAAAGTGTAAATAAGGACTAAAAGGTATAATAGACAATGTGAAATAGGAAGAAAAGGTGCAAAGGGGAAGGGGAAATGGGAGGAGTAGGGGAAAGGAAAGAAGGGAATTGAATTAATATGAGAAAATGGAAAAATGGAAACAAAGTCTTTGTAAATAGGGAAGGCTTGAGGGGGTGAAGGGAGGGTTAGGAATGGGGAAAAAATAAGAACCAAGATGGATTATGTAAAGGTGCAAATTTTCAATGATGAATGTCATTATATTGTATACCTAAAATTTACCAATAAAATTAATTTTTAAAACAAGTATATGACACAAAAAGCATTGTTGTTAAAATGTCTTCTTCCATGCCCGTCCCCAAGCAACCCAGTCTCTCTCTTTGGAACTGGTATTACTAGCTTTTTGTGTATCCTTCCAGTGGGCTCTATCACATAAATGCAGTGAATTCTTGTTATATCTTCTAGTTGTGTTCTATAAAGCCATTGGGAACCCTGAAATACCAAATACTGAACCAGTGTTCCTAGAGGAAATGAAGGGTTTGGCTCCTCTGAGCCTCTAGGCACAGCCTTTTCATCAATTAACCAATAAATAACCTTGTTTTATGTGCGTTTTTATTGAAAGACACATTGTTTAATATATATTGTAGATGAGCAAGAACTCATGGCCAACAGTGCTCCACATATGTCTGAACGAAGCTTGTCTAACACGTGTCCTTTTCCACAAGCCACAGCCTTTTTACCCTTAGGAACATCAACAGCACTGCACTACTTGAGACAATTTTAAAGAGTGAAATTGCCAGCAAAAAGTACAAACATTAAAAAAAAAAAAAGTAGCACTGAATAGACCACACAAAGGACATTTGTCCACTGTATGAGAGCTGTAACAAGAAGTCCAGGTCTCTGGAAGAGAGGACATTTAGATTGAAAGTAGAATCTCAGAGTCAGGAAGATTTCAGGATAGTTATTGAATTCAATTTTAATCCATCATTTTCTTTCTGTAACATCTCGAAGTTAGCTGGGAAGAAGCTAAGGAGATAATTTTATCTCCTTAAAAAGGATATTGGAAGTCTAGGGCTCAGGTCAAAGAGAGTGAGACCAAAGGTCACTGTGTTTGTAAAGCTCTAAGAGAGTCACCATTTCGCTCCTGAGAACTGGCTATCCTCATATCTCAACAATGCTCTGGCCTGGCTTACGATGGTGTCTCCTAGATCTCCTAGTTCTCAAGGCAGTAGCAGCTCCCGTGATCCTCTGCAAGAAACTACTATACAAGCCATACATGCATGTCAGAGATGGACTGGAACCTCCATGAGTGCTGACGTATCAGAGAGCAAACTCCTATGCTAAGTGACCTTAGCCTCAGAATTGAACATTCTGCATTAACTGCAGCCTCTGTGCAGAAGCCCCAGGGCCAGAACATGTGTTATGATTTCAGTAGAGCTGCTAATGAATAGACATTATCATTTTTGTGACTATTTACCTTGGTGCAGTTCAGTGATTCTTAATTGGGGTAGCATTTCTCCTCCCTGGGGGATGTTTGGCACTGTCTGGAGATATTTGTGCTGGTCATAACTCAGGGAAAGAGTTCACCACGGAAAAGAAAGGCCAGGGATATTACTAAACATTCTACAAGTCTAACCCTACAACAAAGAACTGCCGTGTCAGTAGTGCCCAGGTTGAGAAAGCCCAGATAAGGGAGATCATAGCAACTTTGTTTACTCTGCGGAAGCATCTTGGTCAAACTATACTTAAATATATTGAAATATATTTCAATGGTTAGTTCTAGTCATAGTGCTGACATATCATTATCCTTGGGACTCGTGATTTACAGTTCCGGGTTTGACATACGAATGGCAATCAAAAATCCACACACAGGAATTAATTTCAGAGATTCATACTTTCTGTTACACTGTATAGCATTTCATTTTTCATGCTTACACTGCTGACTCAATATATTTTCTTATTTTATAATGGTTTTCAAAGCTGTCATTAACAATGACACAGAATGGAGTTGATGTGAGCTCATTTGCTGTAATCTGCAACTTTCATAAGCTACTACTTCCCTCTGCAGCCCTGCAGAAGGTAAGAAGTAAGACTGGCCCATACCCTCGGGTATTAACCTCAGGACAGCTTTAAGTGTCTAAGGAGAAAACTGAGTACTGAGACTGAGGACTCATTTTAAGGGAAGCATTAATTATGTGTCTATAAGAAACAGGATGCTAGGAGATAAAACTTCTCTCTGATATTCTTATTTTATGCTTTTGAATTTTGCAAATAATTTTCTCTGCTCCAAATGTGAGTTAAGGACATCATAAAAGTGTTTTATTTTGCATATGAAGCGCCTGGGGATCTTGTTAAATGCAGATTCTGACTCTGCTGTTTGAGGTAGAGCCAAAGATCCTGCACTTTCAACAAGCTCCCAGGTGAAGTTGATGCTTTGGCCTGGGGACCACCTGTGAGTACCACCAGGGGTTCTAAGTAGCCCTTTACAAGAATTTGTCACTATTTAAAAGTTAAGAGTCATAATGCCCCAGTTCAGTGTTTAGAAATCAAGTCTATTCCTTCACTCCCTTATTATGCAATGAAATAAAAATCTTTGTATCTTTGCCCACTTGAGGATATCAAAAAAGAAAAAAGCCCAAAATTTGCTTTTAAAGATGTAATGGCATTTTACTGCCAAACAGTGAAAAGCCAAGAATCAGTAGAACTAGGTACTCTGCCACTGAGTCACTACAGTCAGGTGACCTCCATAGTCCCAGTGTGAAAAGTATGAGGCTTCTTTATCTTCTGAAAGACCGCAGGTCTAAAGTAAGGAAGACTGGGAATGGATAACAGGGAGGGGCACCCAGGGGTTTTGAAGGCAAATACCTTTGCTAGGTATGTCTCAAACTAGCAAGATATACCAGGTGCTTCTTTATTTCTATTCTTAAGCCATACATATAATTTATAGATGTTCTTTTGTATTATGATATATCTCACAACACTAATAATTATTTCAAAAGTAAATGGTGACATTATTAGGAAGTCAGGGATTGATTCTCTGCTTTTAACTTAATATTTATTCTGTAAATAGGTCAACTTGCCCTTTCCTATAGAACAAGGATGTTGATATTTACCCAACAGATACTTTGTGGCATGTACTCATAAAGGAGCCTTTGAATACCTGTATAAATGTATGTTAAATATAAAGTGATTTAGCAAATGGCATGCTAATAGATGTAGAATACAAATCACAATCTGATAGTGATTTGTAATAGAGGTTTCATACTAAGACTTCAAGAATACCAGCTCTTTTTTAGTAGTTGTGGCTTCTGTAGGGGCCCAAGATAACCAGGATTTACACGGATGACTCTGATACAAAATTTCTTTAAAAATATGACATCTGGAGATATACTGGGGATGGCCATGGATGCTTCAAGTGTACATTGAAGGAGTAAATTTTGACAGAAAGTCATAAAGTTTAAGACCTCGTTCATTATTACACAGGCCAATCTCAATTATGTCTTTCCCCATCACCACAAAAAATCACTAGGTACAACAAATAGTAAAAGTATGAGAAAAGAAGGGGGCAGCGAGTCTGTAAATTTAATTGCTACTGCCCAATTTGGAAGTCCTGGGGCTCCTACATGGTCACTTTCTTCTTCTTCAATTCTTGGCATCTTGTTGCATGTGGCTCCTGCCTCTGGGCAATAGAAAAAGTCCTCAGATGGAACTAAGCCTCACCTCTCCAGTACTCAGCATTAAGCAAATACCACAATTGAACTAACGTTAAGAATTTCAACTCTGTCCATTCACGCCAGGAACCTATTGTTAGAGGGAACTCTGGGTGTTAGCATGATGAAAGTACTATCCAGGGGAAGGGGAACATTGGCAAAGGTGAGTTTGCCATTTGGGAAGGACTCAGACCTCCACCCCTCACTCTGGGATCCATGATATGTCAGGCAATTTCACTGGAGAATTCCTCATGGAATGGTCCTTGGAACAGGTAGGTTTTGCTCAGGAGGTAGCTAAAAAAGGACTGCTTCATGGATCATCTTCTCAATCATGCTTGAAGTAATCATACTCAAATGGATATTATTAAAAACTACCTACTCCTAAGCCTAAACTGAATGTCTTATTACAGCCACTTGTTAAATCTAAGGGTGCTGATGGGTAGAAGAATAGGATAAATCTTGATAATGTCACAATTTTAAGATATTGGGTAGAAACTAGAAGAATCTTATACCATGGGAAAGTGATTTCCCTTACCCATTATGATTAGATTAAAAACATTCATATTTCTCTTTCAGTTTCATGTCAAAAAATAATTGACTTATTCAACTGACTTGAAAACTTTTGTCCACATAAAAACTCACACATGCATGTTTATAACAGCCTTTTGAAATCACCAAAAGCTAGAAGCAGCCAAAATGTCCCTCAATAACTGAAAGCATGAACCGATTGTGGTATGCTTATACAATGAAATATTATTGGGCAATAAAAATAAGTGAGTTCCAAAGCCATAAAACAACATGGAGCAAGATTAAATGCACATTGTGAGAGAATCTGGTTTGAGAAAGGTACATATTGTAAGATTTTAATTATATAAAATTCTGTAAAAGACAAAAATGTAAAGACAGTGAAAAAAATATCAGTGGTTTCTAGTGACTTGAGAAGAGGGTCTGAGTCGAATAAGTGAAACAAGAATGATTTTTAGGCTAGTGACACTGTTCTCTGTGATACTTCAATAGTCAGCAAATAACGCATTTGTAAAAAAAAAAAAACCCCATATAATTTACAGCATAAGGAATAAACTTTAATGAATGCAAAATTTAAAAATCACAGGTTAGCATGTACACCTGTATTTCTTTGCTCAGTCAGTTGAAAAGACCTAGGAGAAAGGACAACCTAGTAGCAATGAGCACATGTTGTCCCCAAATATTACTTTCTAAAATCATTTTCCAATAAAGGGAACCTAGGTTCCTTGCAGAAGTGGCTAAATCAAAGGCTTAGGAAGGAAATATATAAGATGAGTTGGGAGCATCTTGTGATGCTAGAAAGCAAGGAGAGGCTGAAATAAAGAAATAAATAACCCTCATACATAATCATGGGAGGAATCAAAGGGGCACAGGATCCACCTGACAGAGCTCTCGATGGCCAAAGTTGAAACAAAAGAAACAGAGTAGTATTGGATTACAACTTAAAGTATAAAGTAAATATGATCTATACTGATATATATAAATCATTCCAAATTAAATGAATAAATAAATACGTAGCAGAGAAGAGGCAAGCTTCCCATGTAGAAGAATTCCAAATAATTTATGCAGATATCCTGTTCTCAAAGAGGAGAAGTGTAACTCTGCACTCCTTCAGTGTGAGCTGCCCATGTGACTTCTTGCTAAAAAGGATAATATGGAAAGTGCAACAGATGAGTTATGTCAGAGAATGTTAGAATAATGTCACAGTAGAGACCATGGCAAACACTATCTCACCAGGTGATCCAAGTCAATGTTAACAGTCACAAATCATGTGAATGGCATGTAACAAGATAAAAAAGGCACCTTATCTCTGAGACTTTCATCCCCAAAGCCCTATAACATTAAACATGAAAGTAAAATCAGACAATACAAAAGTATCCTGTAAAGTACCAGAGTGGTGCTTTTCAAAGCAGTTAAGGTAGCTGGGTATGGTGGCACTGGCCTGTAGTCCTAGCACTCAGGAAGCCAAGGCAGGAGGATCAAGAGATTGAGGCCAGCCTGGGAAACTTAGCAAGATCTTGTCTCCAAAACACATACAAAAATTAACTCAACAAACAAACAAACTACTGGACAAGGTCATAAAAACAAGAGAAGCCTGAGAAACCAGCTGGTTCCAGAAAGAACCTAAGGACACGTGACAACCAAATATAATGTGGTATCCTGAATGGGATTCTAGAATTAAAAGTGAATATTAGGCAAAGTAAAGGAAATCTAAATAAACTGTATACTTTATTAATAATAACAGGCCAGTATGGGTTTTTAATTATAAGAAATGTACCATACTAATATGTCAATAATAGAAGAAACTGGGTTCAGGGTATATAAAAGCTCTGTAGCACTAGCTTCTTAGTTTTTCTGTAATCTGAAACTTTTTTTTTTGGTACCAGGGATAGAACTTGTGACCTTGTGCCTGCAAGGCAGGCAGTGGAACCACTGAGCTAAATTCCCAACCCTAAATCTAAAACTTTTAAAGAATAGTATCTATTGAAAACCAAAACATGTTAAATGAAAACCTTAAAAAGAAAAAAATGTCACTCTAGAATAAACTAAGTGAGAAATCAGGATTTGGGCTCCATTTATATAAGGAAATCAAAATTTCCAATGTATTTCTTCACATTCTTCTTTAGTTTGTTAAGCAGGCATGAGTTGGAAAGAGGACCTAGCCAACAATAAGCAAGGACGTGGCTAATCTCCTTCAGTCCTAGGCCCCTAAATAAGAAGGCTGTAGGGTGTCAATATCATCATCCCAACAGCCTTATATCTGTCAATTGGAAACTATACTCTTTGAGGTCTCTAAGTCAGGCTATACAGAGTCATGCGAGCTTCCTAGTGGCCAAGACTTGGCTTATCCACAGCAGTGAGGGTGCTGAGGGAGTGTTCTTGGAAATTCAGCACCCAGGACTCAGCAAGTTTTGTGATGATGTCAAGTTTCTATATTTTCAGCAGTTCTTTTGAAACAAATCCTTAAATGCTCTCACGAGTTGCAAAGGGAAATGAGCAACAGTTTTATTTTCTGTATGTGTATCTTTAACATGTGTGGTTATATTTATCAGGCCTTATACTTTCTTTTATAAAGGACTTGGGAATGTGAAGCTATAAATTTTAAAATCATGTAAGAGTATAACTTCCTTTCCCCGGGTGCTTTATCTATATCTACAGAATGGAAAATACAAATAAATATGAGGGGAAAGAAATAAACTAATAAAGGAGAATGAAATTATGCTTTGCACCTTATGAAAATAAAGGCAGTAGTTAATGCTAGGACTTTTAAATCTCATATTATTAATTCTTGAAAAGAACATTTTAAAATTACTCTTTTCACTAAATATCCATCTTCACAATCCCTGAGATGAAAAAGTATGGCTCTTTCATGACTCTTTCATGTTTCATTGGAAACATCTATTCTTTGCAATGATTTCATCTCATTTAAGGAGAAAACTCTGCTGAGCTAAAGAGTTTATGTTAAAACTAACAAAGAATCAAGTGAATGTTTTCAAATGAAACAGCTGGCAATTTCTCTCAAATTCAAGTTTTAAGCATAATCAAAGCCTCCTGCAGCCATAAGGATTGTTTGCGGGAGGCTTTATGTAAATAGTGTTTTCAGGTGGCTGTTAAAGTAATTGTTTCTGGACCTCCACCCTACAACCCCAGGCAATGACATCAGGATTTGGGATTATACCTCATTGCTACTAACTAAAACCAGCTACTCTTTATGGTCAGAGTGGTATAAAATATTCATATGTCCTGCAATTTCAATTGGAAAAGACCAATGATCCAATTATGAAATGCCTTGGGAAATACAGAATGCCTCCTGGAAATTTATAATAGGCTATCTTTTTAAAAAAAATTTTACTTTTATACATCATGTAAAGGTATTATTTTTATTAGTATATGTTTTAGTACCTAATGATTACACTCATTGTGGGGAGTTGATACATGTACATAACACATCTTAATTCTTTTTACATCTCATCCCCCTCCCCTCTAATAGGTATCTTTAAATTCACCTTAAAAATTCATTTGTCATTCCTTTATTCACTTACAAAAGTGGTTAGCACCTATATGTGCCAAGTACTATTTTAAATGCTGGGGAAAAAGGACCAAAATGCCCTCACGCAGATAAGAACACATGTAGATAAATATGTGTAGATCTATCTCATGTTTTAAAGTATTGATTAGTATTCCTTTGAATGGGTATTCATAATGTATTTGATCAGTCTGCCATTGATGGATACACTGAGTCTTTTTTCCTATTACAAACATTGCTACGATGAATCCTGTGTATATATGTTGGTGCATCTGTGCAATTAAGTGTACAATCTAAATTTCTAGAGGTAGAACTGCTTGCTCAAAGCATTTGTACTGTTCTTTTCTAGTGCTGGGAATTGAACCCAGGGTCTCATGCATTCCAGGCAAGCACTCTACTACTGAACTACACCCCCAACCCTGATTTGTGCATTTTAAGCCTTGGTAGCTGCTTCCAAGTTGCCCTCTTAAAGGTGTGGCCTCAGTATACACCCCCACCACAAGGATCTAGGAACCTCTTTCCACAGGCATTTTTAAAACCCAGAGGAATGAGCCACAGAGGACTAGAGCAATACTAGAACAGAACTAATCCAACTCCCTCAGCAAATGAGAACCTTATTTCTAGGGGAGCAGCCATTCTGTTTACTTAAAGGTTGCTATGTGACAAATGCGCTACCAGCTCAAATTTATGAGTTCCAGATGAAGGTGGTTTGTCTTTCAACACAAGCCATATTTCACCAGGCTGATCTTGAACCTCCCAAGGACAACACTCTGCTTAGCACTCTGTGCTCAGGATGTGCTTGAGTAAGGAGGAGGGACACTGTAAAGCCCTAGAAGTAATAGGGACAGTTTTCTTTCACTACTAGAAGGTACTTTAATTTCTTTAACTGAAGTATTTATCATATGAACCTATTTCATACTTTCAGAAAGGTAACATTGGAAAGACACATTTCAGCTGGGGTAATTTTAGTCCTTCATTAAGACCATTATATTTTGATGAAGTGATTAATAAAGAAGAAATATCTGCACATTTATTTCTATTAATATTGTTGTCTAATCATTACTACTTGATAACAAAATATACAATGCCAATGTTCTCATGTATTATTTCCGGCATAACTTGACAAATGAAAATATCTCTTTAAGATGATCAAACAAATGGGACTCACTTTGGTTTGATGCAGGACCATCCCTTCAGTTCTCAGACTTAGACCTTAAGTGGATGAGACAAAAATCACTTAATTTTTCTTAGCAGAGTAATTGTTTATTGACAACTCAGGAAACCAAGCTCCTGCCTTTTCCAAGATTCAGTACACTGACGTATGATGCTCTGTATTCAGTTACCTTTCTAGACATGCTAGTTTCCTACAGGAGCTATTTGATGGCTAAAATTCTACAGGCAGGGAGAATACTGGTGGGTCTACCGGAAACTAATTTTACTGCTTCCTTCCCTTCTTCTATCTGCCCTCTGACTCAACTCTCCTTCCATCCCTGCACAGCATGGCCAGGTCTCTTCTCTCACATTCTAGGACCTGCCTCTCATCTGATTTCTCTCTCTACTCTGCTGCTTGCCTCCTGTTCCCTTTCAACTCCCCACACCTCGAAGACCCCTCACCAGTACCCCCTCCTCCGATCTGCATGATTCTTCCTACACACTGGCCTCCTCCCTCTGATTTCTCCAGGCTGCTGCCTTAACTCCTCCCTCCACAATTTACTTGATCTCCAATCACCAGTCACCCTCACACTTTTCCACTAACAGAAGCACATTTGTAACTTTTTCTGACATCCACATGTCAGTAACCTATGATTCCTTTGAGCTTCCAGATTTGTTTTTCTTTCACAGCCCTTTACAGACTGATGCTACAATCCCACCAATGCTGTGAACACAGACTTTTTCCTTTGAAATGTTACATTTCTGACAGTCTCTTCTGACAAAGTCACAAAAGGTCAAAGACTACCTGTTATATTTTAATTATCCTAATAAAAATTTAAATGAAGACAAAAAGTAATAAATCTAGGGCTGGGGCGTAGCTCAGTGGTAGAACACTTGCCTAGCATGTGCAAAGCCCTCGCTTCCATCCTTATCATCAAAAGAGAGAAAAAAACCTAATACATCTAACATGCTGAATTTAAACCAAATTTCAAAGGGGGGAAATGTTAGATATATAACATCTTTGATAAAAAAAATCATTTTTCTATCATTATTCAAAATGACTATTCAGATTCCTTTCTTATATTCAATCAAGATTTTCTTATCAAAAGTTAAAGGCTTAGGCTGTCACAACTCCTGGCATATGCAGTTCTTGGGAAGTAGAAATTGTGTCCACAATGAATATATTGCAGTGAGAAAATTAGTTACTCACAAATGGGGCATCCACTTGGAAAAGAGGAGAGTGGCTCCTCAGAAAACTTAAAAACAGAACTACCACGTGATCTAACTACCCCACTTCTGAATATTTATCCAAAAAAGAATTGAAATAGAGATCTTGAAGGGATATTTGTACTCTCCTGTTCACTGCACCGTTATTCATACCAGCTAAGACATGGAAACAATGTAAATGTCCATTGGCAATAAATGAATGAAGAAAATGGGGCATGTACATACACTGGAATATTAAAAAGAAGGTGATCCTATCATGTGTGATGACATGAATAAATCTTAAGAACATTCTGCTAAGTGAAACAAGCCAGTCATTAAAAGACAGAAACCACAAGGTTATACTTATATGTAGGATGTCAAATAGTCAAGCTCATAGAAATGGAGAATAGAATGTTGGATACCAGGGTTTGAGCAAGGGATTAAGGAAGAGTGAGTATAAAGTTTCAGTTATATAAAATTAGTAAGTTTCTAGACAGCTGTACAACATCACACCTAGAGTTAACATACTGTATTGGGGGGCCAGGGATTTAGCTCAGTGGTGCTGCACCTGCCTTGCAGGCACAAGGTCCTGAGTTCGATCCCTGGTACCAAAAAAAAAAAACCACACAAAACAAACAAACAAACAAAAAACTATTGTTTTTTGTATGGGACATTTAAAGGGCAGATCTCAGGTTGGTTGTTCCTATCATAATTTTTTTAAGTGACACTCACCAGACTTCTTTGGCTACAAATGTTATTGTTTGCTATATTTCTAATAAAGTTGTGTGTGTTAGTTTGAGGATAGTGTGTATGGTCTGGCCCCAGGTACCAATGTACGGTTGGAGGAAAGAGAACAGGAAAATTCTGGATCACCTGGGAGCAGGCACGCCAATGGCAACCCGTCTCCTCATCCTTAGTCCTTGCAGAGGGCAGCATAGGCAGAGTAGCCAGGAACACTGAAGAAGTGTACCCTCCACCTCAGCCTGGTTGTCCAGTCCCCTGGGTAGATAAACAACTTTCAGCCTCCTGTTCCTTCTCTATGACATCTTCTCCTCCATCCTGTGCCCTCCTCTTCCAATCTTCAATCACTTCCTTTATCTTACCTCGGGGGAAAACAAGAGTATAAAACCATAGCTGATGTTTTAAATCACATGTACCATCTCCATATTCACATGTTCCATCCTCAACTCAAATTCTACTTACAAAAGCATCCATGTGTTTTAATTGGATTAAATAAATGTATGTATACAGATAGATATCAGATTTGTATGGATATTAAAGGGGAAAATTAGAATAATGAAGCAAATATATAAATTTACTATAAAAATACAGAAGCACTGTCATTTACTGTTATATGAGGCAAAATGACCAATTTGTTTCATAATAAGCATCTTCACAAAGTAATACCTTTAAAAAGCGAGTAACAGATAAACATCACTCCCAGAGTATTTTAGTATCCTGAATCAAATTACTAAGGTACAGTGCCCACTTTCTTGCTACCTAATATTTTGTTTCTCTGCTCACTCACTGCTGCTTAATAAAGATTCATCTCCTATACTTCTCACCAATTTACCAGTTCATTTAACAGATTCTGCTGATGTGCCAAAAGATGAAAATTATTGCAATGAGCAATTCAGATTTTTGCTTAAAGATGTGGTTTTTAGAGGAAAGTGTTTCTGAAATCAGAGACTTCACTAGTGAAACACATAAGCAAGTTAACAGCTTACTCTAAAATTACTATCGCATTATTTCAAAGAAGACTATGTTTTTAGTAGCATCAGCTCTAAACTGGATTAAACTTAAACATGAACAGATTAACATACAGAAAGGGCTGCTTGAGCACTGGTTCTAGGTTTTCATCTAGGTACTGATTACCTGGGTATATCTAGTTGGTGAAAATTCACCAAGTTATCATTTTATGATATGTTTACTTTTATAACATATTATCTTCAAATGAAGATACAGGAGAACTAGAAATCTCTATGGATATATTTCACCAACTGTCTAATTAAGCTACTAAAATGCTTTCTGCTTAAAACCAGGAATTCAATCTTGTACCCTGGAAGTACATTTTTAGCTGTAGATCCCTATCTGAGTATAGTCAACAACAAAGTCCTTGTAATAGTGATTTCAGATGGCTTTAGTTTTCAGATGGCCTGGGTTTGAACTGTGGCTGGACCTTGAAGAAAAACTACTTTGTGACCACAGCAATCCCTAAGACACTCTGCCCTGAGGTAACCAGCTGTGCCTGTCCATCTATCAGAAGTTCAAGTTCAAGATGCCAGAGCCAGTTGCACATACCCACTAAAGCCA
Organism: Heterocephalus glaber; assembly: GCF_000247695.1. The sequence continues at coordinate 12,943,110 of NW_004624786.1, read as the reverse complement.
CATACCCACTGTCTGTCTGTTTAAACCCTCTCTTCCCCCTCCTTACCCAGGACTTCTAGACCTCAGTGCATCTGAGGCCTCCTCCTATTATCCCAAATACATACAGTCTTTATGTATTTATTTTTTATACTCTATTTAAAACAAACAAAAATCTCACCTTCCTTCAATGGCTTCGATTTGCTTGCCTGGGCACTAGCCAATCCCTCTTTCTCCTTCCCAGTATCCTCCATATTCTGTTTGGGCATCTGTATAGTTTCAGGGAAGGTGACTCTCCCCCTGCTAGCTCCTAGCAAACAGTCTGCAATTTTTGTTGTTCGTGTACTCCTAAGAGATGAAGTATATAACCTATGCGGCAGAGGAGAAAGACCAAAAAGGGCTGAGTTCTGATAGTATCACCAAACTTCCAGATCAAGCGAAGCATCTTTGAGTTGGAATTCCTGTTGTTTTTAACCAAAACATACTAACTGATGCATGAAAAGACATTTCTTAAATAGTTAATACCCATGGACTCCATTCCCTTATTTCTTCCTCTTGATCTACTGAAGTCAGCCCTCAGCTAAGGAGTGCAGACATGAACTGGCCGCTTCTCTGTGCGTCCCTTTCCCTTTCTACAAGGGCATTTATCCCATTTTGTCACATATTACCCAGGACCATCATCTTCTATCGGAAACTCTTAAATCCAAAATGGTTTGAAAATATGAGAACTTAATTTTTTTTTAAATATACTTTTGTGCTTTGGCAACAAAACTTGACTTAAAAGTGACTGGAGGTATTTCTGTCCATTTTTTCCACTTAATGTGAATATTTATGTGTAGAGATTATTTCTTTGCAGGAATGTGAAGGTGTTTTACTTGCAGATGTCAACACTGAACCTGCTGGGGATATTAGGTAGCACAGGTGCACAACCTCAAGTCCATAACCTTTGTGGTTAGATGTGGTTGGAACTCAGTATTTTTTTTGTTTTTAGTAAAGGTTTACACTTTGTATGATGTATATTATCATGGCGGGAGCATTATGTAATAATAATTCTTTTTTTTTTTTTTTTTTGGAACCGGGATTGAACTTGGGTCCTTGTGCTTGTGTAGCAGGTGGCGAAACCACTGAGCTAAATCCCTGGCCAATAATAATTCTTAAGAGAGAAACCACCTCCAAATCAGGAGAAGAACATTCACAGATTCTCTGCTACCAGTGGGGATCTATGGACCTTCATATTGGAGCCAGGGCCTTGGAGCCAAGGAAAAGTCCTTCATCAATATGGTATTGATATGCTATCTCTGAAAAGAAAATTAGTGTTTGTGTGATACTGTAATGATGGACACATGATATTATTAATTTGTCAAAACCCATAGAACTGTGCAACATAGAGAGTAGATCCTAATGTAAACCATAGTAGTAATAATATATCAATATTGGTTCACCAGTTGTCATAAATGCACACTAAATGAAAATGTTAGTCATAAGAGAATTGGGGATGGGTAACAGAGGGGCCTTAAAGGTATTTAGAACTTTCTGCTCCATTATTCTACAAACACAAAACTGTCCTAAAAGTCTATATACCTTTATAATTTTTAAAAGAAATGAGGGGCCGGGGATTTAGCTCAGTGGTTTCGCCGCCTGCTGAGCAAGCGCAAGGATCCGAGTTCAATCTCCGGTACCAAATAAATAAATAAATAAATGAAATGAAATGAATGTACATTTTTGGGGAGATATCCTACTTTAATAAATAATTTAGTAAGGAAACTGACAGGTCCACTGTAACAGGGAACTGTTGGTGGAATGGAGTAAGATCTGTCAATATTTATCTAAAAACCTGGGGTTCCCTCACTCCAAGCTTGAGTACTAATGAACATTTTTTCTTATTTTCCTGGAGATCTGTGTGTTATCCAAGTCACAGGATTCACACTTGAGACAGTGTCTGGGGAAAAGAGAAGATGCATGGAGTCTGAGATAGGGTAGAGTTTTCCAAGGAAAAGGAATAGAAATTTTACGTGGAGACAGCTGAAGGTGAAGGATCTTGAGAAGAAATGGCCTAGATCTCAGGAAGTGGAAACTCTTCTTCGAGGTTGTATTTTTAGGTGCTTCCTTGGAGATGCAGGTTCTGAAGTTTCACTCATTGGGGTTAAATATCAGTACTGCTAGTTAGTGGATCTGTGACACTGTATAAGTTACTAAATCTCTCTGATCTTGGTTTCTTCTTTTATAAGATGGAGACTATAATAACATCTGCCCCACACAGTCATTGTACAGATTAAAATCATGCAAGTAAATTTTTCTCAGTACCATATATAATAAGTACTTACAGAAGGTTAGCTGTTACTAGTTTCTTACGTGCTAACATCATACTTCTCTAAATTCTTCAATGAAGAAGTTTGCATAGAACATGGTCCATGTGTTGATTTTTGAAGAGACAGAGGGAAGAGGGCAGCCAAGAGTTGAGTGAAGGAGGAACTATTTCTATTCTATTTCCTCCAGAGCTACACTGGAAATGGGCCATTGTCCTGTTGAGGAGTTCATAGATCCAAGTTTTAGGTGGGGATGGCTGGCCATGATGAAATGGGTAGAAAGACTCATGATGCTATAGGAACATTCTAGAAAGGAAATATGCAAAGAGAGACAATAAAATAAATCATATAGTTAAGACAATGCTGCTTTGCTAAAAGAGTAGCTACAAAACCCTGTGACACACCTTATCCAGGAACCACTTCAAAATGTTCTTGCTAAATTTAGGCAGATTGCATTAGGTAAAAGGTTGGATCAAATAGTCTCAAAGAGAGCATCTAGCCTGTCTATGTCCCTCTTTGGGAGCCGCTTACATTTTCAGATGATTCTAGATTCATCTCATGTCTTTAACCTCGCCCTCACACTGAATCAGGAATCTCACTTGACTACAGTCTCCAACTTTACTCTTCCACCCCCGTCTGCACTATACCTGCGCACTCACTTCCTAACATACTGGCTTCCTTGCCTTCCTCTTTCCTTCCACACCTTCAGGGATTCTGTTGCTTACTGAGCTAAGGCCAAGACTTCTGGGTACTTAAGGTCTTAATGAATTCCATAGGCTGCATAAGCCCATGCAGGCTTTGGTATCATCCTCTTCCACAGGGTCCTCTATTAAGTGGAAATACCTGAGTGAATATTTATAAAAGGAGATATAACTCCTTTTTCCCTGTACCTGTCCATCATTTATTTACCTTTGACTGATCCGAAATGTGTCCTTCTAAATTCTCTGTGCCATTAGCACAAGTCATTCAATTCTCATACATTGATCTGTCCTTAGCTCCTCTCAAATATTCTATCTTAAAAAAAAACTTTTTTAGGACTTTTTTGTTCCAATCTATTTCGTGATCATTTTACTTACTTAATTAGAGCTGTCTGAGCTTTTAAACCTCATTTTCCAAAGCATATTCTTGATGAATTACATTCCCTTTGAATATCTGATCTTTATAAAAAGCTCTAAATCTGAGTTCCACACATTTAAGAGTTTGTTATAAGATTAATGAATAGGAAGAATTAATTGTCCCACTGTTTTTAATAGAAGATCAGGGAGAGGAAAGATCATTTTCTTGACATATAAAAGGACCAATCAATCATGAACAACTTAGCTAAAAGGAAAGAATTAACTTGGATTTGAAATATGTCATTTTTCTTTCATTTCTGGAACACAGAGAGGGGACTTTTTCTCTGAGTTCAAAATTCAGACAGCCATTTTTCTTGATGTTGCTCTATTTTATCTTCCATCTTTGTCGCCAACATGTTTTGCTTGTTCATTTTTTTCTGTCAAAGCATATGCTCACAAACTAATATAAAGCTTGAGATTCCTCTATTGTGTCTAATCTAAATATAACCCTAAGATTTCAAAGGGAAGTGAAGTGAGTCAATGCCTCCCTAGCACTTGATCTTACTTTATTTTGACTGCCCAAGATAAGCTAGAGGAAAATTGCTATGAGATTTCTTTTAAAGGTCAACTCATTTTTTGAATGACTTGCTACAGAAGAAGACATGAGGATTATTCAAACACAATAGCCTTAAGAGGAAAAAACTTTCATAAAATATCTTGGTCCTTCAGCAGCTATACATACAAATTTTCCAAGCAAATAACCCCAACTAACTAGTAATTTTAACAGTCTTTAAGGGATAGTTGCCAATGGTATAAATTGACATAATTAGACCTAAAAATATCTTTTCAAAGTTCCTACATGGAGTGGTTAGTTTTATGTGCATACTTGGTGGGACCATAGTACCCCGCAATTGTGCGTATATGCCCTATTTTGCTATGACAATATATTATTTCATAAAATAATAATTAAAATACATATGTATATATAGATTCTGTGTCTCTGAAGAATCTTAATACAAAATATATGCACTATTACAGCTGAGGTCCACAAGTGAGAATAGAGCAATGTGATATAATATTGCTATAAATAGTAGTCTTGTGGGGTGGGAAGTGGAGTGCTTGCCTAGAATGTTTGAGGCCTTGGATTTGATGGTCAGTATCAACAAACAAACAAAAAGTAGTCGTGATAAATAGGAAACTTCTTGTATTTAGCTCTTCCTTCCCCAGCTAAGGTCCAAATTTTGCTACCATGACAATATATTTTTTCATAAAATAATGATTTTTAAAATTACTATTAAAAGTTGGATGATCTCTTTTAATAAGAAAATGGGCTACGTCTAAAGTGCCATATTCACACTGATGACTGAGGTACAACTGAACATCACCTATGAGACAGCACTAGATAGTCACTGAATCTCAGTTTCTGAAGCACAGGCCTTCATTGGTGAGGCAGAGAGAAGGGACCAGGCTCTCAAGATGTAGATTTAGGGACTAAAAGTGAATTATTAGAAATTAAAAATCATTTCATGGTCTTTTCATCTCTGAGCATTTGTTTCTGCCCTGACTTTATAGCCTGCTCTTTTTTTTTTTTTTTTTTTTTAAGCCTGTTCTGTCTCTGTCTTAATTTGCAGTTTTTAGAAACTCCCTGGCCTCCCGTGTCAGTCCTGGCTTTGACTTATTCTTCTGTCATGACTTTCTTCGTCAGCACTCACACTTTCTCCTCAACTTGCTATGCATTCCTCTCCCTACTTTTTTTCTTAGTTCTTCCTATCCTAGATTATTGCCTAAATCTGACTTAGGGATATATAGAATGATTATTAGTCAGTTCCTTATTATAGAACTAATCAGCTAGCTCTAATTTAGGGACAGATTAAGATTCTAGGGGCAAGAGAATTTAAAACAATTAGATATTTCCTCTACATCATTTAAGACAAAAAAGGAATCTTTTATGTTAAGTGGTCTAATTTTTTGAGTTCCTCATATATCTAAAACAAAGATGCAATGATGAGTGTTATCATTATGTATGCTGAAAATATACCAATAAATGTTTTGCTATAAAAAAATAAAATAAAGGCCCAATCAAGAAATGGGCAAGTATTGACTTGTGCATGTTGAACCAACCTTTATTCATAGGTAAATGGGCATACCTTGAGAACATAATGTTAAATGAAATAAGTCAGAGACAGAAGCTTAAATATTGCATGGTTTCTCTTATATAAGAAACACAAAATATCTATCTATCTATCTATCTATCTATCTATCTATCTATCTGCAGCAAAATCCAAGAGAGATAAATAGGAAGTTGAAGTTCATATATTTCTTCAAATTACATATTCCATTGTTTCAAAAATATTTTAATATATGCTAATTTGTTTCATTTATACTACTGGTTTATCTTAGTTCATTGAAAAGAAAGTTTTGTGTTATTTTCTGTTTTTTCTGTGCAAGAAAATTATTGGTTTGTCTTGTATTCTGAGTAACTCTTTGAAGATAATGATACACAGTGTATTAACTATTATTATTTTCTTATAAAATTTCATTTTCTCATAAAATAAAAAAGAAATGAGAAAAAATATACCAGGTACAGGTACAAATTCCATACGATTAATGTGATCATTATGTATATCTAAATTGTCCCAATAAACTTAATGATAAAAAAAGAAATAGGCAAGTGAAGTGAACAGACACTTCTCCAGAGAAGTACAAATGGCCAACAAATAAATGAAAAAATGTTCAACATCTCTGGCCATTAGAGAAATGCAAATTAAAACAATGCTAAGATTCCATCTTACACCAGAAAGAAAGGCTGTTATCAAGAATTCAAAAAGCAAAAAATGCCAGTATAGCTGTGGTGAGAAAGGAACCCTCCTACTACATTGTCAGTAGGAATCTAAACTAGTACAACCATTATGGAAGTCAGTATAGACATTTCTCAAAGAACTAAAATTAGAAATTCCATATGGTCCAGCTATTCCCTTTCTAGGTATCTTCCCCAAAGAACTAAAGAGATCATGCTATAATGGTAAATGCATACCAATATTTATAGCAGCACAATTCATAATAGCTAAATCATAGAAGCAGCCAGTATACCCATCAATGAACAAATAGATAAAGAAAATGTGATATCTATACATAATGGAAGAAGGATACCTTGGAGACATTTATAGGAAAATGGATGCTTCTGGAAAATATAATGTTGAGTGAAATAAATCAGACACAAAAGCTTAAATATCATATGGTATCTCTCATTTGAGTAAGGCAAAGTACAAACAAAGAGCACAATAAAGGATAAATCTCTGGCAAATGGGAAAGAGTCCAGGAGATCATGGGTGACGGGGGAGGGAATGGGAAAAGAAAGTAGAATTGATATGCCACGTGGGCCGGGGATTTAGCTCAGTGGTTCCGCTGCCTGTCTCACAAGTACAAGGTCCCAAGTTCGATCCCTGGTACCACAAAAACCAAAAATAAACAAAAAAAACCAAATGTCATGTACAGGAACCTACTAATCTCAATGAATGTAAACATTATATGCCATAAACATGAGCTAAGAATAATAGTAACTACAAGAATGAAAATGGGGAAAGGGAATTTAGAGGCAGAGGGAAGGAAGTAGGTGGAAAGGGGAAGGGATTTAAAAAAGAAGCTGTGTTATGACATGTACCTATTCCCCAGGATAAGTGTAAACTTCAGGTATGGAAAATGTACAGTCAAAACAAGAAATAAACAAAAGGGGAAATGGAAGCCACTGT
>NW_004624786.1:12905624-12926634 GCF_000247695.1 Heterocephalus glaber | reverse complement strand
TGGAGTGAAGCCAGTCTCAAATTATTTCATTGATTTCATATAATTTCATTTATATTAAATTCTGAAGACAAAATTGTATGACCGAGGACAGTGATTGCCATGGGTTAGGGCTGGAGGAAGGTGTGACAATGAAAGGGTGGTACACAGGGGAGGTTTTCTTTGCTGCTGAAATTGTCTTCGTCCTGATTGTGATGGTGCTCGGACAGACTATGCATATGTTCAAACGCAGCAAAACTGTGCATCCTCCCAAAAAAGTCAGTTTTACCATATGCTGTTTAATATTTGCAGTATGATTTTACAATGCAACTTGACAATACTAATAGTAAATTAAATACTAAACATTAATACTAATGTTCAGCCAGAAGAAAATATATAAGAATAATGAAAATATTTTAGCAAACATACGAAAAACAGTGTGAAAACATTGTATAAGCATATCATAACTGGGGTATGTTGTTAGTATAAATAAATAGGCAGACAATACACAAATCAATGGAAGAATCAGAAGCAAGTATACGTGCAAATTCAGCTCATGATAAAATTAACTTCTTAGGTCAAAAGCAAAAAGTTTGACTAAAGCCATGCCTCTATATTTGTGGCTCTATATTGTTGGACTCAATCAGCCATGGATCTGAAATACTGAAAAAAGTGTGTCAGTATTGAACACATGCAGACATTGTAGTCATCATTATTCTTGAAATAATATAGTATAATAACTATTTATATAGCATTTACATTGCACTAGGAATTATAAATAATCTAGAGCTGACTTAAACTATACATGTAGATGTGTGAAGATTATATGCAAATACTTCTCATTTTATACAAGGACTTGAGCATTCTCTGATTTTAGTATTCAGTGAGGTTCCAGGACCCAATCCCTCCTGGATACCAAGGGACAACTGTGTTCAATAAATAACCGGGAACTAACAGATATCTATCTTTTTAAAAGTAAAGTTTAATTTGTTCATTACTCTCTCTATAAAAATTCTGCTGCATGAAAAAACTAATTGTATAAAACAAGATTATAAAATTATCTTTCAGAAATGTGTGCATCTGTGTGTGTGAGTGAACACAAGAATGTTTGCTGTAAAACTTTAATAGGGAGGAAGGAAGGGAAGAAGGAAGGAGAGAGAGAGAGAGAAAGAGAGAGAATAAACAGAAAGAAGTAATGTTCACCAAAAGTCAAGTAATATACATTCATGTTATGGAGTAGTATATCAATATACGTACTGACGTGAAAAGATTTTTTAAAATGTGGAACAAAATCTGCAGCATGATTATTAGTTTTTTGTATATGCCCTATTAAAACTGCATACATATGATCTGGGTGGCTTCCAACTCCTAACAACAGGAAGGAAGGGAACAACATTCATTTTTCTAACCCTATTTACTTATAGAATTCATTTTTATCTCTGTAGATAGCAATGTATTATTTATTATTAAAAAAAAAACCTAACTTCACAACCATGTAATCAGCTCAAGGAAGGAAATCTGGAAAAGGTGACTGGAGAAGATTCAGTCGTTCTGAGAAACGCTGGCACAACAGAGGAACATTAGTGCCAGGTTATGCCACCTCCCTCTTGGCCCTCAGGGCTCTTTGTTCAGGCCAGATCTATCTTTGGCTGTCCAAGACCCCAGCAAGGAATAGTTGTCGAGGAATGAAAGACTTCTTCTACTCTCCAGGGTTAGTGTATTCACCAATTTGCATTTTCCAATTATTTCTGTAAGAAAAAGAAAAGGAAGAAAGAAAAAGTAAGCCAGTGTTAAAGTATGAAAAGAATATTCTTCCCTTGTAATCTTAAATATGATGACCAGTTAACAAGTCATGGTCAATTTTTTGAAGTTCAGAGAGTGAATATGTAATGACTAGGTCCAGTGAAATACTTCGATAACAATTTTGTGATTTATAAAAGGAAGGCAATAAAGAACATCAGCAGTAATGCTTATATAGAGATAGATGATCAATAAATAAAAAAGAAGGGGAGACTTTCCATTTACAAAGCTGCGTACACAATTTTTCATTTGATCTTTAAAACAGGGCAGGTATTACTATCCTCACCTTACGTACAGGGCCCAGGAAGCTTGGAGAGTTTCAAGTTGGACTGACAACATTTCTCTTACCAGGTCGTATGACTGTTCCAGGTGGGAGCCTAGGTATCTCCCACAGGAAGGTACACCTCACAGAACACAGAGGGAAAACTTTGCAGCTTCCTTAGCAAAGCACATAAAAAGGATCCTCTCACCTCAGCAATAGAAAGACTTTGAAAAACATTGTTCTAAAATTATTTATTTAGTGAATATATGAATATATAACATATTTATACCTACTCATAAAAAACTCCTTTTCTTAGAATTACTGATGTCTCAAATAATAATAGAATTTAAAATTACTTCAACAGAATAAACAACAATACTGTCGAGGTAAATCAAGTCCTGCCTTGTGTTTTAAAGTCATTTTCAGTCTTTTTAATTTTGCTTGTAAAACATATTGCTTCAGGGAGGAAATGTCTTTTAGCTGTGCTCATAACTTAAAAAGTCCTTTGATACTACTTGAGTAAATTGGAGATATATTTGGAAGTCCTGGTGAGTTAATTATCACAAGGTTGCTGGGTAAGATATCCTCTTATGACAAACCACTTCAGGTTGGCTAGCACAGCTTTCTATAAACAATAACAAGAAATAAAAGTTTTTTAATGGAATATATACAGTTTTTTCAAAAAAACCATAGCGTGGGGTTATAAGTCAACAGTTCTTGAGACTATTAAAATGTTTTACCAAATTACAGGAAATGATTTTACTCCTCTTAATAAAGAGACTTTGAAATTAATCACCAGGTGAACCAACACAGAGTAATTGTTGATTTCTTTTAAATTTTATATAAATATGTGCTAATATTATTCTTGTCTTCTAAAAACATGTGAGGGTTAACTGAAGACATCTCATCTTTCCCAAAGTGCCCGAGGAAATCTTTAACATCTGCTCAGAGCTCTCGGGTCAACAGTCCCTCAGCCCTTCAACATTTTGTTTTAAACTGCCAATTGATGCCTACAGTTTCTACCTTTCATAATTATTTCTAGCTAGGTACAAATTAAAAAGGTTGAGGCTTAAAATGTTCTGGTTCCATAGCAGTTAACACTTAGTGCACTGGGTCAAGAGTCTTGCCTCCATTATGTACTTTAGTCATTACGCAATTACAGTGGGTAAGGGAGGCAACAGAGGCTGTCAAAAGTTAAGCAACATAGTCAAGGTCACACAGTGGTAAATTTCAGCACCGAGACTTGAACCCTTGCAGACCCATGTGAAGCCAGTGCATGTTTCTTCATCAGAGAACATCAAAATGAAGAAGACCCAAGTGTGGGATCTAATTAACTTTCTACTTTCTTTACTGGCATTTCATTTAAGAAATAGCTGTTGCATCCACTGTGGGCCAGGAAATAACCTAGTGCTGATCAGTTATGGTGATGAATGGAATCTCTTGGATTTAGGTTCTAGTGAAGAGGGAAGACAGTGAATTCACATACAAATAGATAAGTTATGTATGTGTGTATATACACACATATGTTAGATAAGGGCTGTGTGGAGCAGTAAAGAGGATGAGGAAGAGAGATTCTAGTTATTCGTCTTGTGTGTTCTCATTTCTTTTCTGGATTGTGAGCTCTCTGAAAGGAGGAATACATTTTAATATTCCCTGTTTTAAAAGTCTTAAATGATTTGTATGTAATAGGATTAGTACCATACTGACACACTATATTTAAAGAGCAAAGTATACTCTCTATTTGAATGTAAATCACAATTTTTTGGAAATTATAGTCCTTTGTAGCTTTAGCTTATTCTACTCTATTTAAACATAGAGTACAGAAAGATTTTCTTTTTTCATTTTGTAGGATGGAACAGCTCATATTATCCTTACTCTAGTCAGGAAGATCAGAAAACTCTGGAGAGCTCAAGATGATAAGCTGTCCTGATAGGAAAAACAAATTTAATTTAATTTGGTGAAGACATTTGGGTGGGTTTTTTTTTTTTCTTTCTTTCTCTCTTTCTTTTCTTTTTTTTTTTTTTTCTTTTTTTTTGGTACTGGAGATCAAACTCAGGACCTTGTGCTTGTGAGGCAGGCAGCAGAACCACTGAGCTAAATCCCTGGCCCTGACATTTGGGTTTTTAAAGTCTGACCTTTTGGCTTGTTTTCCAGAATTTTCTCACAAGCCAAATTTCTACCTAAGCCACTCATTCAATGAGTCTCAAGTGCATCATTTGTTGAATAATTGATACTTTGCAATAAATGGCAACTTCAAAGAGAATATTCATCTTCTGAAGGGCTTGTTGCAGATAATTCCTATAAAAGTCACTAGACACTAAGAAATACAGTTACAAATGTGGGCCTCAAAAGTTGTGGGCCTCCAAAATTGCATTTCTTTCTTTTATTCAACAATTTTTTGGGGGTGGGGGCACTATGTGTTGGCCATTGAGACAGGAACTAGAGATACAGTAGTGAACATAATTGGATACTCTTTGACTTTGTAGAGTTTACCAAATAATGATGCTTTCCCTCAGTTCTCTGCATTCTACCCTATATCTTCTATCTAAACACCCAGCCATGCCGTGAATCTGAATCATCCAAGAATGACATGTATTTCTGCTATTCCTGACTTTCCGCTATCTGTACTGGGCACTTTTTGTTAAGCACATATATGAGTTCTGGGCACTTGTGTTAGTTAATTTTCCATTACTGTAACAGATAACTGAGACCATCAACCTATAAAGAGAAAAGGGTTGTTTTGGCTCAGTTTGAGAGATTTCAGTACATGACTAATGGTTGTGTATGACAAGACAGCATGCCAAGCCATTTACTTTACAGCAGGGTAGTGAAAGAGAAAAAGAGGAATGGCAACGTCTCACTATCCCTATCAAAGGCATGTCCCCTATGATTGAAAACCTCCCACTAGAGCTCATCTCTCAAAGGTTTCATCACCTCTCAACAGTATCAAGCTGGGAACTAAGTCTTTAACACATGGGAGTTTGGGGGACTTTTCAGATTCAAACCATACACTGCACCTACATGTATGCACGCAGGCATTTGATCTTCCGTATATCAGTTCTTCATGTAATTTCTGCTTTGAGGACTCTTCAAGATTAGCAAGTTAACATTTTACCACAAGGATATGATGTATCTTAAAGGTTTCAAAGGTTAGATTTCTTCTTGTTAGTGGAGAAAAAATACAGAACATGATACCCAAGCTTTCCCTAAGACAAAGAAGATAAAGCAAATGCCTGTATTCACCAGTGGATTATAGAAGGGGCAAAGAATGAGAAAGCCCTCAAAAACTTCTGTTGGATTTTTCAAGAGGCCCAGAGGAATGACTGGGTCTCCAACACTTGGCTTCTTGAACTTGGCCTTTGGCTGCATTCCTTTTGAAGTATGCTTCTCAAGGAAGGCCAAGTCTCAGCTTGTGCATAGTACTAGTGCTTTGGATGACATTACCATTCTTTCCTTCAAATTAAAAAAACAAACAAACTTCTTCTTCAAGACCTAAAAATACTCCTCAGCCTTGGAGTGCAGCCTTGTTTTCATCAACTTCTCTCCCCTGGACCAGTTACTTGACCTGGGACAAGCCAAAACCAGAAGCAGTTTTGAGGAACCCAGTCCTCATGTGGGTCTCCTAGAAATGTCCAGACCCCAGAAAGAGAAAAAAATTTTCAACCAGTGAGCATTTTATCTCCATCCTAATTTGGGCTTCTTTTTTTCCTTTCCTTTCCTGGAATTTGGATTTGATTTTATTTGTTTGTTTTTGTGGGGGATGATCTTGGCAAGAAGACATAAAAATTATTTTGATTGAGTTTTTATTCTTGCAACTGAGAGAAAGGAAACATAATTTGTTTAATTAAAGACTTTATCCAATCTTAAAACACTGACTTGGAAAATATCATAGTCAAACAAAATAAAATTTTATCAAAAAAATGTAGGGAAGGTTTTATTTTAAACTATGCATGAGATTATTTTAGTGCCCAATGGTATAGCATTCTAAATTCAAAATAGTGTTGTTTTGGCTAAAATCTCTATATTTGGAGGCTAAATAGTCTATTTAATCAAACTCTCTGACCAGCACTCAAGTTCTTCATTGTTGCCAGCTGTTAGTGGGCCTGGCAGGGCACACTGGAAGTAGGTAGAAGTCATAGCGATTTCCAGCTTGAAGGTGCGTTAGTAGGAGAAGAAGATCAAGGTCAAGGAAATGGGTGAAGGATTATGTGCCATGACAGAATGATCAAATATGGTGGAGGGAGGACGATACCCAGGGCAAAAGAAGAGTCCAAGAGGGAAGCTATTGTGGTATTGTGCATACAAAGGCTGAAAAACAAATCTCACATTTTAGAACTGAGTGAAAAATAACAAAACTGGCATGGGTTGGGGTGTAGGATCAATGGTCTGAGCACAAAGGCAAAAAAGAAGTGCCCCAGTCAGCCTTGTAAAATTCTGGGACAGGACCGTCATTCTTAAGAAGTTAGTCATAGCAATAGCTTCTGACACATCCCATTCCAACATGTCTCCCTTGACTCTACCCTCACACACATGTTGGACTCGGAATCAGCCAAGACTGCTTCCTCTTTCCCTAGACTTCAAACTTTTTGCGCCTCCCACCTCTGTTCTTGGGAGTGAGGAGTGGCTCTTTCATCCCATCCCTTCTGGGGCTCTACATTTACAATTTTCTGCATTCTAGAATAACTGTTGGTATATTTATTATCTTACTTTCCCCATAATATTTTAGTAAGGTTAGTAGTTTACTAATTTACATCCCAGTAGTCAACTTAAAGGATTTTAGAGCAAGCCTAGAAAGAACAGCGTTCAGATCTATTGTATTAGGTATTAAAACATAATGGTGAGTTGAGCAGGAATTTTTTTTTGAGTTCCATTCTGATTAGGCATGTAATTTTACACCCTTTTGGATTATGGTTTCCTCAAGGGAAAAATGAGGTAAGTATATCTGCCTTATCCATATATAGCTGAAAGAAAGAGATCATTCTCATGAAGTATTCACATGCTATAAAATGCCATGGAAACAATGGCAATACCAAAATAATGTTCATGTATTCCTTACTCATTCAATCAACATGTATTGATGCCTACTATTTGAGAAGCATGAGGCCAATAGAGATCATATACATATTGATTATTCCTCTTAATTATATAATCAAATTAACCTGATATGAGGTAGGAAGTGAATGATGAGATGTACAGAAGTGAAGGCATTTTTTTCTACATTCACTACTAAGAAATAATTTCCTAACTTTTATGCTTTTGTGGTTCTCCTTCCAAATTTCTATAATATCTGTATACCGATATTACTTTTATAATTAGAAAAAGCAAATAAACATACAGTGGCTTAGAGTTAAGAGAATTTTTCTCCTCCCAAAGTTTTCCACAAAGAGTCAGAAAACTCCTTTATTGATCCAGATTATGAGCTTTGTGTTGATGGAACTGCTGGGTGTGGGGCACCAAGTATGGCCTATCTTCTCTCCTAAGCACTTCACAGGAGGCTTTACATACAAGTCTTTGGATTTTCATTGGATTTTAATTTCCAGCAATTTCCTGTACAATTCTGCCTATGAGTGTTTGCAGATAATGAACTTTCTCTCATCCTCACCTATTTCAAATTAGAACAAAATAATGTATTCTTTGAAAGCTAATCTGGAACTACTACAAAGTTATGTCATAAATAACAATACTGAATTATAAATGGCTTTGGAATGATTCTCAGTCTTTCTCAATAACTCCATGAGCATTCCCATAGGCCTCTTGCTAGACTTTTTTTTAAATAAAGAAAATGCTTAGAAATTCTACAACTAGGACATTTGGAAGTATAAATTTCTATTGCTGTTATTTTCTACACTGTGTATTGTTGGTACAATGATACCAAATTTAAAACAGGAAGTTAGCATATAGATAGAAAACAATCTCAACATCGATTATTTCTTGTGTGCAAGTTGATGGACCTGGGATCTGGTCTATGTAAGAGAGAGAAGTGGCCACTGGAAAGCTCACATCTTGGGTCCCATCTTTTTTTTCTAGGACTTAATCTCCCATCTCTTGAATTCTATGGTCATACTTCTTTCAGTTCCATCTGTTCTTTTCTTTTAGTTTTTAGAGAGGATTCTCTTCTGATAAATCATCACCTTTTACTTTTAAAACCATACCTCCACACAGCTCAAAATTCAAAAGGTAAAAAAAGTATAGTATAAAACATCAGCCTCCCTTCCATCCTGTTGCCAAGCATGATTTCGCCTTCTCAGACTGCACCTCTTCACCAAGTTCTGCATCATCCTTTCTTTTCCATTTCTACCAACAACTTCCTATGCCAGCCTCTCATTTCTTCACAACTACCTTAATGTAACAGCTTACACAAGTTTGTATCTCTCTCTGGGTCAACTCCTCTTCTATCAAGTGGAATAACCAAGAAAAATTCCTGGGTAATATCTGAGCTGGAGTTTAATGTACATAAGACAATGACATGAAAGAGAGGAGGGCATTCCTTGATGGCAGTAGGGAGCCTTACTGGAACCTTGCATATAGTAACACTATAAATGTTTATTAGGTAATTGAAAGGATCAGTGGAACAAGTATGCCATGCTGTAGAGATCAGAAAGGAAACTAGTTTCACTGCAAATGAAGAGAATTCAGAATAAGGACTAACAAAATATGGGGCCCATCATAATCACAAATGGCAACATCAATTGAATGAGTAATAGGAGTCAGCCATGATTCTAAACTACTATTCACTTTATTATTTTCTCCTTAAAAACTACTATATCACTTCCTTGTCCATTTTATACAGCAAGAAACTGAGTCTTGGGTAGGGTTAGTAGATTTCCAAAGTGTGTAGTCAAAAGTTAACTTCAGGTCCCAATTTCAGTTGTTGGGTACAAACATGACTAGAATAAAGGAATGTGGATTATCTTGGAATTTGTAAGCTAAAATTTGGGGGCACTTCTATACGGTAGCACCTAAATTACATACTAAAGAAGATCAAATAGAATATAACTTAGTCTCTGCGAAGAACTTGTACACTTGTATTTTTAAAAACTTGCTTTCATATTCTTTTGAAGGTGATTTGAACTACTTCATTAATACTTTCTTGATTTACAGATAATAATCCTCCTAAAGCCAAAGTCAGTGGCTCCCATTCCCTTTGAACCTCGAGGCACAGCACAAACCGATATTCACGCTTATACGCTTTCTATCCTAATTTGTCTCAGACCTAACTATGACACATCCCAGTGAGTGCACAATGAAAAGTATAAGTCCTGACTCATTAATACAGTAGTAAATATACTGGTGAGGTCAAGAAAAATGCACAAAGTGGATGTATATCTTTGACCTGTTTACAGAATGGAATGCAGATTATCCTGGGTGATACCTACTTGAAGCCTTAGTTCTAAGAGAACATTACTAGTCACAAATCATGAGCCAAGTGGCATAGGTATGAGGATTAAGGTACAACTCTGAACCACTGAGAATGAGGTTTTGTAATTCTTCTTACATTTAAAAATAATACATTAGAGCCTGGGATTTAGCTCAATGGTTCTGCCACCTGTTTCACAAGTGCAAGTTTCCAAGTTTGATCCCTGGTACCAAAATAATAATAATAATAATAATAATAATAATAATAATAATAATACATTAGAAAGTTCCTGCCTGTAGTATACATTATTCCTGGAAGAAGTTTAGAAACTGAGGAAATAGAATATATAGGCATGAGATGATTTAAAGTGAAGATCTTTCTTGAATAACTACAACAAAAAATATGTAAAGGGCTAGGAATATAGGTCAGTAGTAAGGTGCTTGGCCAGCACAAGTAAGGCCCTAGGTTTCATCACAAACACCAGAAGAAAAAAAAGAAATATTTAAGAAAACATAAGGTTAATGCCCGCAGGCAGCAGGAATAGAACAAAAGAATATCAAAATTGGATTAGGCACTAAAATTGGCTGCATAGTGGGGAAATACCACCATTTCTCCCTTAGAGAACTGCCTAGCCAGAGTGTGTTGCAATAAAAAAAAAGTTACAGAAGTGCCATGAAATGTTGCTTCCTTCAGCCTTAGAATGGCTAGATGGGCAGAAGCTGGGAGCAGAACCTTGGGAAGTGACCTCTGTGTTAGTTTGACAGTTACCCTCAAATTCCCAAAGGAGGCAAACACAATGGTGGCATTTGCCATGTGCTGAGTGGAAAGAACCAGGAAGGAGTTCAGCAGCCAGCTGGGAGTGTGATGCTAATAAAGACCCCTGGGGTTGCTGATATCTAGGATGCTCCAGGGCAAGGCAGGAAGCCAAGAGTGCTGCCAGCCAGAGGAAAGGTGTTACAAAGCTGAGCAGGGTGACCTGGTGTAGGCAGCTCAGAGTGAGCTCTCTAAATCTCAGGCTTTGACTCTACCAGCCACTTCTGTGTATCTGCGACCCATGCACTCCTCACCCAACTTAGTAACCGGGGGATTCTTTTAGCAAATATGGATACTCAGAAGATTAGGGCTTCATTGTTTTTTGAAAATTTTAATATGGGAGAGAATTCAAATGGGTTAAAATTTTATTCTTATTATCCTAGAAAATTCAACATTATCTTTTATCAACAAAGAAAAAGAACTGGAACAATTCTAAAATATAGTTTCAACAGTTGTAAAAAGCTTGATTTTATATCCCCTTCTTGTGCAAAGATCTCCATGATGGTAATTATAAAAAATGCAAATACTGTCTGGATCATTTAAAAAAATTTTGATCAAGAAATGCATGTCACCTCAAGAATAAAGCCAGATATAAACAAGTTTTGTTTGTGGAAGCTAGTTCAAGCTAAGTTCTAAAAAATATTACTTGGAAGTTTAAGGCACAGTCAATATTTAAAATTTATTTAATATTTAAAATGCTATGTATATTACATTTACTATATTACATTAAGAAAAGCGAGAAATATTTTCATCAAGCCATTCATAGCCAAACCTTGTCTGTGTTCCTTGCCAGTGTTACATTACTATTGTCATTTTTTCTCACGGTGCTATGACATAAAAGACAATGACAAGTATTCTCTAATATCATCTTTTACTACTGGAAAATAGCCAGCCTTTCTTGTTGAGGCACATCAAACGAGGAATGCATGGAGCACTGTGCAGAAGGAGCACTGAGAATGGAGCACTGTGCAGAAGGGACAGCTTGGGAAAAAGTAAATAGTAAAATATTGCTTTTTTCTAAGAGCTCAGAAAATCCTAGAACTATAAGCAATCTTGGAAAAACAAAAGAGAACTTTCTTTTTAAATTGTTGAAGTCTCATTAGTCTTGCTGGGCTGGAAGGAAGGGATTAACAAGTGAAAATTAACACTCATAAAATTAAATATTTGTATTTTATTTATATGTGAAAATGCAAATGTGATGCACGGCAGTCAAGAATGGTATGCCTAGTGTGGCCAGAAAGAAGTTATGAAAGAAGCCAGGTATCTTGGCTACCCAGCCACTGCCTTTATTCACTAGCCTGAATCTTCCTTTCAGATCATCTTCTCAAATTATCCATAGGAGATTTATCCACATACTCAATAAGAAAAATATTTCTAATTATATCCAACCATTCTTAATATGAATGAGAATCATGCAGGGACACTAGATTGCCAGGAGGTTTTTTGCCAAACAATTCCTTTTGACTTAAGAAAGAAGAGGCAGCTGCATTGTTTCCATAACTATCCATATAAAAAAGCCTTCGGAATGAGACTGACTGTCCTGCTTTAAAAAGCTCCAAGGTAAGTGGGAGCTGGACTGGTCTTTGAAGAGGGACACTGGCCACGTCGCCTCAGCTGCTGCTGCTGACTCTGGTACTGCTGCCTCTGCTACTTTGCACTTTACATCTACAAATTTTGCTCCCGTCTGTTTACAATAGCAAGCAATGCTGCAAATAGGATTTTCTTTCCCTTTTTGGTTAACTAATCAAGGTCTTTTCCCTTTTCTTTTTCAGAACTGTCCTACTTCCAGGCTACATCTTCTCGCTTGCTAACAAGGTAAGGTTTGGACTAACCAGTCCCTGGAGGTGAATATGACAGCTTCTCAGATGAATTTATGTCACTCAGCAACTCTAAGAAAGTGCTTGTCTCAGTAAATACCCTCTAACAATTGTACTTCAGGAAAGGGATGGAGAGGAAGAGAAGGAGTTCTCTCATACTTAGGACTCCAGCATTGGTGGTGTGGTATTTGAATAGGAGAATAATTTTTAATAGAACATTATTTTGTCTCTGCAGGAAAAATATCTGCACTCAGATTCCCATGCTAAAAAGCTCAGATTTGGTAAAAGTGTGTGTAACAGAATTCATTTAATAAATACAATATCCAACAAATAGAAAGGAAGTTATAGGACAATGTTGCCTTTAAACTTCTTAAAGTCCCTGTTTCAAAAAAAGTCCCTTCACAAAACACCAAGTGCTATATGAAACCAAAACACTGGAATTTTTCTAAGTATAATAAAGGTAACAATCAGTCCTCCTACACCTTGCATTTCTAAAGAGGGAGACAGGGACAGCGCATTAAATGAGTTTCAAGTAATTTGACTGCCCGAGCATTCTTTGCCTAACCTTGCATTCTTCCAATACCATGGGCAACCTCCAGATAACAAAATGGAGCAACTAGGGCCTGCTTTCTTCACAATGAAATTTGGAAAAGCAAAAGGATCTCTGCAATGCAGAAAAATGAGGATATGGGCTTTATCCTTCATTAGCTAAAGTGGGCAAAGCTGATTAACTGGATTTAATATACAAAGAAATTATGTTATAGTAAATCTCCTAGGCACCTAAGTAAAAGAGACAGAAAGGGAAAAAAGGTGAACAAAATTATAATCCCCTCAAAACCACTTGGGCAAATTTGGCTGAACATCTAAAGAAGTAAATGAAGTTCTCTTACTATCAATATTTATATGGCAAGACCTGGACTTTTATGACTTTATAGTAAAGGACATTTTGCATGTAAATGGTAGCCTGAACTATTTTAAATTACTACTTATTATTTTTTTTTACTTTTTTTCAAAGTATTTTCACCCTATCTCAAAGGTTATAACTTTTAAAAGGCAGGCATTATAATTGCTATTCAAAGATGGAGACACTGAGGTTCAAAAAGATCAAGTAACTCACCTAAGGTCACAAGCTACTTGGCAGCATCACTAACTCTATAATCTGCTTTCTGATTAGAATGCCAACCTTGGGCTGGGGATTTAGCTCAGTGGTTCTGGTGCCTGCCTCATAAGTGCAAGATCCCAAGTTCGATCCCCAGTATATATATATAAAAGAATGCCAGCTTTGGAGGACAAAAGAAAGAAGTAATGGATGTAAAAGCCTGAATATGTATTGGGCATATAGTGACCACCCGATATATTTTAGATCTTGTGCTTATGTTTATTGCCTGGTATAGTGGAATTCCCAAATGGCTCATGAAACATAATCAATATAAAGATTTACCAATACACAAAACAGTCCAGACTACCTAGTGTGAAATGTTTTGTCCCCTTTAGGACCTCTGAGTACAGCAGCCATGAGTGCTGACTCTGAGATGGCTGTTTTTGGGGAGGCTGCTCCTTTCCTCCGAAAGTCTGAAAAGGAGCGCATTGAGGCCCAGAATAGGCCTTTTGATGCCAAGACATCTGTCTTTGTGGCGGAGCCCAAGGAATCCTTTGTCAAAGGAACTATTCAGAGTAGAGAAGCAGGAAAAGTGACTGTGAAAACTGAAGCGGGAGCGGTGAGTAGAGACCCAGGAGGCTGCCACATTCTGTTGAATTTTGAGGAGTATGGTCACTCAATTGATGCCAGTGGTTATCTTCCTTGTTTACCAGACCCTGACAGTGAAGGATGATCAGGTGTTCCCAATGAACCCTCCCAAATTTGACAAGATCGAGGACATGGCCATGATGACTCACCTGCATGAGCCTGCGGTGCTGTACAACCTCAAAGAGCGTTACGCAGCCTGGATGATCTACGTGAGTGTCCCCCCACCAGGGGTCTTGACTGTCATCACCATGTATCCTTCTAGCCCATAGCTTCCACCATGCTTTCAATGGTAGCCTAGTAGTTAAAAGGTTCATTTTTCCTATTGTAAGGCAAAGTCCAACAGCCAACACTTCATGCTTGTCTTCTCATACAATGCCTAGGGAGACCACTGTCCTCATTGTTTGAGTGGGCCCAAAAGCCCCTGAACAGAAATTTAAACAGTTACTGCTTATATCTCAATCACTTCTTTACCCCCCACCCCACCCTTCAATTACAGAATCATCCCAGGAAGGAGAAAGATAAATTTATATTTTATTTATTTTTTATGGGTCTCATCTTTTTGTAGGCACCAAATTACACTCATTTTTACCCCCCTCAAATAACAATAATTATATCCGTGTGGTCTGGTTCCTTCTGTCAGGGATGCCACCTCTTCTGTGAAACCATTCCAAATTCCACAGCCAGAGTTGGGTGTTCTGTCCTAGTGTTTCCATCTTTGCCAGCACATTGACCATATTTTCTCTTGATCATTCATTTATATCACTGTCTCCTACACTGACTGGGAACTCCTCAAGGGACTTAATCTCATTTGTTTTCTTCCTACTTCCTTGGAGGGGCATGTCATTTAATACATCATCAGTAAACTATTTTTTAATTGAATGCATTATGCTACATTGCTATTTTTGGATAGTTTAAGCAGTGTTGGTATTTAGCTGGGCAACATCTATACAGATGTACCTGGCATTCATAGTCAACATTCATTTTAATTGGTTGGTGCCTTTACTAGATCTGTTGTCAAAGATTTTTAAAATCACTCTGTTGTAACCAAAGTATATTTACATCATTTTGTTTTCTGTCTTTACAACTTAAAAATATTTTGCAAACATTTTCCCAGTTGTCATGTTTATGTTTTAAAGGCTTCCATCATGTTGTATTAAGATTTATCACAGTTTACCTTGCCACTCCCTTGTTGAACACATATACCCAAATTGGGTTATCATAAATTTAAATTATCTCTGTTCTCCTTATAATGGTAAACATGTATCATAGGATACATTCAGAAA
Source organism: Heterocephalus glaber (assembly GCF_000247695.1). The sequence continues at coordinate 12,911,579 of NW_004624786.1, read as the reverse complement.
CAAACAGCCATGGTTTTGGAGCTCATGCTATATGAAAATCACTATGACAGGTCCTAAGGGAGCAAGAAGAAATCTGAATTATGGTCCCTTCCTTCAAAGATGGTACTCTCACATTGCTGAATCTGCCAACTGGTTTTCATTCTTTCTAATCCCTTGAAGGAGTACAGAATACAAACATAAAGCAATCCTTTTTGTTAAAATCCAATTAATGAGTGAATTATGCAAATAACAGGAAAGATCTTGGAGTAGTTATTATTTTTTTTCCTTTCATAGACCTACTCGGGCCTCTTCTGTGTCACTGTCAACCCCTACAAGTGGCTGCCGGTGTACAACCCCGAGGTGGTGGGTGCCTACAGAGGCAAAAAGCGCCAGGAGGCCCCGCCCCACATCTTCTCCATCTCGGACAATGCCTATCAGTTCATGCTGACTGGTGAGTGGGCCAGATGCTTTGTATATGCATAGTCTTTTCAGAATAGAACCATAGGAGAGAAAGTCTCCAACCAATTTTAACACACTCCAAAATGATCCCTTTTAGTTGCAGCTGGTGTATTTGTAAGATATTACATAATGGCCAATGATCTCTTAAATGTTTGAAAGTCAACAGAGATTGGTCATGATTAAACAATTTATTTTTGAATGACTCAGAAACTAAAATAAATTTGAGCAAAAATACAAAACATATCTATAGGCGTATATACACAATATATACACTAATAGTCATATGATCATATATACAAACTGGCTTTTCATTATTATGAGCCAAAAAACCAGAATAAACTTTGCCACTTTGATTCTACTCTCATTACAATAAATTGTCACTAAACACATAGTCTCTATATATTAAAGATGGCAAAAATGCCATTGCCTTTTGCCCAGAACTCACCTAAACAGCTATGGATTTTATTTGGTTCTAAAATAGTTATGCCAGGAATCTGCTTCCTGCAATATTGACTTAGCTAGAAATATCTAGGATATTTGGGGTACATTTAGAAATGGGTTAAAGAATTCCTCATTAGACAGAGTATAACATCAAAACAAACTTTTACCTTCCTCTAAAAACAGGACTAAAAATATGAGTCCTTCCAGAGCTGCTACCTTTACTTTATACACTACTCACAAACTAATAATATCCCCAATGCCCACTTTCATTACTTTTTTCACCTACAATCAGTATGCCACTGATTTAAACTGTCACTGAGACCCAACTGAAAAACTAAGTCTACTATTGATATTTATTTAATAGCACAGTGTTAAACAGGAGATCTGGTGCTTCAGGAAAATACAGCCATGTGATCATTACTTATATTATGGCTTTCAGTCATTTTATTTCCCATGTAATCTTTTCTTCAAGTGAAATATTTCTTGGAAGACTTGACTACATAAAAGAGCTATAAGCAGTGGCATCCAGTTTGAATGGATGTGTGTCTGCTAAAGTAGTGGAGGAGGGAGAGGTGTGGAGGTGCCAGAAAGATGGCAGGCCTAAGCCCACCAAGTTCTAAAGCTTGCAAAACTCGGACTGAAAAATAAAAAGTTCCATTTTACTTCACTTGCCATTTACAATGTATAAGAACCCAGTATTAAATGACTATAATTTTTCTTTTGTAGACCGGGAGAATCAGTCGATCCTGATCACGTATGTAGATTTTATGCTTTCTTTACATGATTGTGATAGCTGCTGGTTTTGGGGGCATCACCTGATTTTGTTTTGATCTGACAGTGGAGAATCCGGTGCAGGGAAGACTGTGAACACGAAACGTGTCATCCAGTACTTTGCAACAATTGCGGTTACTGGTGACAAGAAGAAGGAGGAACAAACTTCTGGCAAAATTCAGGTGGGTCTGATTGCCATGGTCAGAATCCAGGCTCTGTTGAGGCTCTCAGGCAAGAAATCCCCAAGCCCCAGATGCAAGGACTGCTCTTGCCTTTGCAGGGGACTCTGGAAGATCAAATCATCAGTGCCAACCCCCTACTGGAGGCCTTTGGCAATGCCAAGACTGTGAGGAATGACAACTCCTCTCGCTTTGTAAGTCTTTTGGATACTACAATGGATACTGTCCATTCTACGGATGTTTGTGAATGTATTCTCCAAGTCTTTTATTCACCTTTTATTAGACTGTGTTTTTTTCTTCTAACCATAGATCAAAAGCTGTGTCTGAAAGAATATGTGACTCCCTAAGTTCTTATCTGTTATCTATTATTCACACTTTAAATTTTTTATTTATTTTAATCAATAATAATTGCAAATATTCATGGATGTTTTAATATATGTATAGATTATAGAATTAAATCAAGCTAAAAAACAGATCCATTATAATTTATATTCATAAATTTTAAATCAAAGATAAAATGATTTTACTTACAAGATAAGAGATAGACTTTTTTCTTTCTCACATGAACAGTTTCTGAACTGATTTAATATTAAAGCACTAGCATTTCAAGTGTTTTGGATTTTGCAGTCATAATGAAAAACAAGGTAGTAATATTAGTTTTCCTTTCAAGGGTAAATTCATCAGAATCCACTTTGGCACTACAGGAAAACTAGCTTCTGCTGATATTGAAACATGTACGTGCTTGGATATCCTTTAAAATCATTTCTATTTCTCATGACCTACAAAATTAACCAAAAGTTTATGCATGTCACATAGATTTTTATATTTTTTCCGGTTTATTTTTTTGTATTCTAATTTTTAAATATTTTTTTCCTGTTTGTTTCCTTCCAGATCTGTTAGAGAAGTCTAGAGTTACCTTCCAGCTTAAAGCTGAAAGAAGCTATCATATCTTTTATCAGATCACTTCAAACAAGAAACCAGAACTAATTGGTAAGAAATGTCATAATTTCTTCCAAATTACTGTACAAGCACCTATCGGCACATGGCCCAACCTACTTTGCCATATCTGAATTTTGTTGAGTTTATGGATTATTTTATTTTTAAAAATAACTTTGTAGGGCTAAGAATGCAGCTCAGTGTTAGAGTGCTTGCCTAGCATGCATAAGGTCCTGGGTTCCATGCCCAACACTGAAATAAAAGACCCTTTTTTAGGTTTTTAAAAATTTGTAAGCACTTACTAGAAAATTTACAAGAAAAAAAATAACACCTCCAATTTCTACCACTATGAAATTACTACTATGAAGAGTTGGATAAACATAATTGTAGTCATTTTATATTGTTACATATGAATACAAAACATGATTTACATAACTAAAATAATAGGTACATGCTCTTTTGTAATTTGTTTTTTCATTGAGTATATCATAATTTTCTCTTTGTCAATTTGTATAGTAAATCCACATTATGATTTTTAATGCTTGCATAGTGTTTCATTCCAGAGATAAGAATAATTTACTTTCTCATGCTCTGTCCCCTTTAAGGGTATTTAAGTTTCTTCTAAATCTGGATTTTAAATAGACAACACTATAGTGAGTATGCTTATACATACAGCTCTTCCCATATGTAATTATCTTTGTGTATTATACTATAATAGTGTATTAAAAATAGGGAATGATGGGAGATGCCACAGCATCAACTTCAAGGTGCTTGAGGTGATGCTAAATATCTTTTAAGTGCCCATCAAGTATCTTTCAACTACAGATCATACAGTGCCCATAGAATTTGCCTAAAAATCTCTTGCTTCAATGAAGAGGATGATCATGCTTATCTTTGCTCTGTTCTATGTGCTTAGAAATGCTTCTGATCACTACAAACCCATATGATTACCCATTTGTCAGCCAAGGGGAGATCAGTGTGCCCAGCATTGATGATCAGGAAGAGCTCATGGCCACAGATGTAAGTAGAACACAAGAATAACTAGAGTTACTATGCTGGGACAGAGCAATAGTCCATTCAGATAAATATTGAGTCTCTGGTAGAAATATCAAAGGAAAATTTAAGGATGATGAGCACACATGTGACCCTGGGAGTCAAATAAAAAGATTAACATGTGGAAATACAACATTTCGCTTTCCTTTTAATTCTTTTCTAAAGATTTGTCATTTGGAACTTGCCCAAAGCCTTTTTATTGGAACTTTACTTGCAAAAATCCATACCACCTCTCAAAATAGCAAGTACCTTACATTTTCTATCTTTCTTCCCTGTACTAAATTTACATTGAATGTTCAGATGTTCTGCACCTATAGTTCTACTGCTCTGTGCCGGCCTTTGACTCATCAGGCCTTTCTACACCCAATCTAAGAAATCCCTTCCCTCATTAGTATGGGCACTAAGTCTGAAGTCAGGAATGAGAGTGTGAATTATAAATAGCAAATGTGTAGACTATAACCTAACAGTTATCCATCCTACTGGTTATATTGACAGAGTGCTATTGATATTCTGGGCTTTACTAATGACGAGAAGGTCTCCATTTACAAGCTCACCGGGGGTGTGATGCATTATGGCAACATGAAATTCAAGCAAAAGCAGCGTGAGGAGCAAGCAGAACCAGATGGCACTGAAGGTATCAATTGCATCATCTACTTGATTGTACATTTGTTTGAAAATCAAATTCTTGTTGCCTGTTTTCCTAGGGGAGACAAATTCACTTTTAAAAATGGAGTTTTAAAGTACGCCTAAATAATATACTTTGTGAAGTATGAACATTAGATCAATTTTTCCAATAATTTCTGAAGTTCTTTAGGACAAAATTCCCATAACTGAGATCTTGAACTTAGTGGGAAAAAAAATAGACAAGAATATTTTAAAAGACACTTTGAAAACAATGCACAAAATACATGTAGTTTAAAAGAATTTTAAGACAGTGGGTTTCTGTGAGGTCTAACAATATTTTTCTACCTTTTTTCCTTTTAGTTGCTGACAAGGCCGCCTATCTGCAGGGTCTGAACTCTGCTGACCTGCTCAAAGCCCTTTGCTTCCCTAGGGTCAAGGTCGGCAATGAGTATGTCACCAAAGGCCAGACTGTAGAGCAAGTAGGTGCTAATTCAAAGTCACTGCTAGGACAGAAACACTTTTATAGCCCTCAAATAACTTAAACAGTTATATCTTTGCCTTTCAAGGTGACCAACGCAGTGGGTGCTCTGGCCAAGGCTGTCTATGAGAAGATGTTCCTGTGGATGGTCACCCGCATCAACCAGCAGCTGGACACCAAGCAGCCCAGGCAGTACTTCATCGGGGTCTTGGACATCGCGGGCTTTGAGATCTTTGATGTGAGTTAGAAGCTGGATGATGAAGGGATTTTATAGTAAGGCAAAGGAAATATTAATAAGACTTTGTGAAAATTATGGCCTTTGCATACCACTGTCAGCTATATTAAAACTTAAAAGAGATTAATTTGGCAGGCACTAATCATTTATTGTAGTGGTGATTCATCTCTATGAAAAACCATGCACATAATAAAATGCTTCAACTTCTATGTGATCCAAAAGAAGTTATGAATTAGCCTGGTGTTGAGGGTCTAAAAAATCGCACAAAGCAAAATGAAGCTGACATGAAAATATCAAAGTAAACCTTAGCAACACATAATATCCTCTGAATATGTGGTGGAGAAATCATTTGGAAATACTTAGGCAGATAATAGCTTAATAATTTAGAGTCAGCATCAATAAATGCATTTAGCTTTTAAAGGCCGTTAACATGACAGCATGAAATAAAAATTCATTTCAGTTATGCAATACATTTTTTCTGCTTACAGTTTTAAGTAAGTTTATCTTCTTTCTAATTATTAAAGCAAAACTTGTGCATCACAGAAAATATGGAAAAACAAAGGAAAATATTCCATGTTATTCTACTATTTATATCTAGTCAATATTGACATTTTGGTGAGTTTTTAAAAATGTAAGTGTGTGGCCTGGTGTGGTGGCACATGCCTGTAATCCCAGCACTCAGGAGGCAGAGGCAGGAGGATTGTTGTGAGCTCAAAGCCAGCCTGGGCTACCTAGTGAGTTCACAGCTAGCCTGAGCTACATAGTGAGACCTTGTCTCAAAAAAAACCAAACTATATATA
>NW_004624786.1:12864371-12895821 GCF_000247695.1 Heterocephalus glaber | reverse complement strand
AAGATTAAAAGAAAATTTCTCTATATCACATTATATATAAGATAATTTGACTTTATTCATTTATTTATTTATTTATTTATTTATTTGGATACCAGGGATCAAACTCAGGACCTTGTGCTTTCGAGGCAGACATGGTACCACCGAGCTAAATCTCCGGCCCCAATTTGACTTATTTTATGTATCAAAATTATTATATGTTTTTTTCATTTGGGGAGAGATTATGGCTATCACAAAGAACATTATTTTGCAAGAGCTTCATTTCCTTCTTTCCCTGTTTATCCTGCAGGGAAACCTAGAAAAGATGTGCCGTACTCTTGAGGACCAACTGAGTGAACTCAAATCAAAGGAAGAAGAGCAGCAGCGGCTGATCAATGACTTGACAACCCAGAGGGGACGCTTGCAGACCGAATCGGGTAATTGTTCCCTCTTCTATGGTGCTCCAGTGGGCAATGATGTGGTTAAGAACAAGTGATTTGATGATGTGACAGCCTAAGAAAAGCAGCTGAGCTCGTGTGTACTTTACTGAGAGGCTCAGACTCTCAATCCACATTCGAGGTCATTGGGGGACACCACTGGAGGAGATAAAAGATTCCAGTATGACCAGCTCAAGATTTGTTACAGAAAGGCCCTAAATGTTGTTCACAGAAGGGATGCTGAAATTAGAAATCACTCTAACACAGGCACAGAGCTTCTGTTTCAGGCCATATTTTGCTGTTATTGTTGTTGTTTTGTAGTACTAGGGATTGCACCTAGGGCCCCATGCGTGTTTGTCAAGTGTTCTACCATTGAGCTATATCCTCAGTCCTAGTTTTGTTTTGTTTTGTTTTCTTAAAATTTATGTCAGCATGAATAAATTCCTAAATGGGAGAATGGCTACCCAAGTCTATCAAAAGTCTGTGGTGGGCCAGGGATTCAGCTCAGTGGTGCCACCACCTGCCTCACAAGTGCAAGGTCCCAAGTTCAATTCCTGGTACCAAAAAGAAAGGTCTGTGGAACCTGAACTATGGTAGAATTGGGCATTTTAGCTACCTTTTTGACTGCCATCAGGTTTTTTTTTTCCACCGTATCATATAAGCCTAAAAGAATTAAGTAAGCAGAAGACAAAAGAATTTTAAGCTGTATTTGCTCATTTGTATTGTTGTATAAATGGCACTAAAATCCCCCAGAAATTTGGGCTTGAGCATGAATATGTTAACAGAGATTTCAGTCATCTGAGCACTCAATTTGGGGGCTAAGAGTTAAATCTATTTCTAACATGAGTTTGCTGAATTTTTCTTCACTTACAATAGTGCCATTTCTTTGGTCTGTCAGGTGAATTTTCACGCCAGCTTGATGAAAAAGAAGCTCTGGTGTCTCAGTTATCAAGAGGCAAACAAGCATTTACACAACAGATTGAGGAATTAAAGAGGCAACTCGAAGAGGAAGTTAAGGTAACTACTGTATTATTAAAAGACTGATTTTTTTTTTTGGTCCTGTGAGTTGGCCCTAAACAGAGCCAGTTACATCAACTTTTAAAGAGTTCTGAAACTTAAGAATATCTAAATAACCAGTAAAATAAAGTGTAACTATCTTCACAGGCCAAGAACGCCCTGGCCCACGCGCTGCAGTCCTCCCGCCACGACTGTGACCTGCTTCGGGAGCAGTACGAGGAGGAGCAGGAATCCAAGGCTGAACTGCAGAGGGCGCTGTCCAAGGCCAACAGTGAGGTTGCCCAGTGGAGGACCAAATATGAGACGGACGCCATCCAGCGCACCGAGGAGCTGGAGGAGGCCAAGTATGTGCGCAGACATGAGAGAATGAGCAGAAAATTGTGGTGAATTAACTCACCCACATTCATTTATTAGTTTCTCTTTACCAGTTACTATCAGGCCCTAGAATAATTCTTAAATGAAGCAAACATGGTCCTTAGCCTAAACATTAAAGAAACAAAGAATAACAAATAATTACCCCGAAAATTAGAGTTTACTGCTAAATGTCAATTGCGCCAAGCTTGTTGCTGCTCCAGGGTTCTACACGTGCTGATTGTTCTGTCTGGAATATTCTCCTTGCTTGTCTCCCTCTAGTTTACTCTGACTTCTTTCAGGTCTTGACTTAATTGTTACTTCTCAAAGAGGCTTTCCCTGATTGCTGGACTAGTTGGCCACCATTTACCCTATTTTATTTCTCTTCACTGCACTTACATCTGCAAGGTGTTAGTACATGTTTTCTGGCTTGCTTAATTTTTATCCTTTTCACTGTTTGTAAGCTTCTTGGATCAGGAACATTGTTTTGTTTTATTCAATGCTGTGCACTCAGCATCTGGCTCATAAAAGGAGCTCATTGGTAGTTGTTGAATAGGTAAATGAATGAATGATAGCATTAATATGAAGTCTCCAATACTCTTCAGTATGGTAATAGTTCATAACTATAATGGTTACTTCTACCTAAAAACATATGTAATCTTCAAGGAAGAAGCTGGCCCAGAGGTTACAGGCTGCTGAGGAGCATGTAGAAGCTGTGAATGCCAAATGTGCTTCCCTGGAGAAGACGAAGCAGAGGCTGCAGAATGAGGTGGAGGACCTCATGCTGGATGTGGAGAGAACCAACGCTGCCTGTGCAGCCCTGGACAAGAAGCAAAGGAACTTCGATAAGGTGATTCCTGCAGCATCCTCTGTCCTCCACAACTTCCTTCTGTCATTTACAGAAGGTAACTGCTGTTGGTTTTTCAGGTCTTGGCAGAATGGAAGCAGAAATATGAGGAAACGCATGCTGAACTAGAGGCATCCCAGAAGGAGGCCCGCTCTCTGGGCACTGAACTGTTCAAGATGAAGAATGCCTATGAGGAATCCTTGGATCAGCTAGAGACCCTGAAGAGAGAAAACAAAAACTTGCAGCGTGAGTCCTTTTCACTTTCAATAACATTCCCAACTTGGAACAATCCTCCCCTACCATCTCTCTCATGTTATCTGTTTGACCAAACCCTTACTTGCCTTATACCCAAACAATAGAGGAGATTTCTGACCTCACGGAGCAGATTGCAGAAGGAGGGAAACGTATCCATGAACTAGAGAAAATAAAGAAACAAGTGGAACAAGAAAAGTGTGAACTTCAGGCTGCCTTAGAAGAAGCAGAGGTATACGTCAATTTATGCATAAACCAACCCATTCGAAAGGAATTAAGACAGTCTGCATAGATTGACTAAAAAGATATACAGCACAAACTTATTGGTGTGCAGAAATAGTTCAGGATGCTTCTTGCTAATATCATCTCTTGCTGTTATTTAGGCATCTCTCGAACATGAAGAAGGAAAGATCCTGCGCATCCAGCTTGAGTTGAACCAAGTCAAGTCTGAAATCGACAGGAAAATTGCTGAGAAGGATGAAGAAATTGACCAACTGAAGAGAAACCACATTAGAATTGTAGAGTCCATGCAGAGCACACTGGATGCTGAGATCAGGAGCAGGAATGATGCCATCAGGCTCAAGAAGAAGATGGAGGGAGACCTCAATGAAATGGAAATCCAGCTGAACCACGCCAACCGCATGGCAGCCGAGGCCCTGAGGAACTACAGGAACACCCAAGGCATCCTCAAGGTAAATGACTCCAAGGGATGGTTCTAGGACAGTTGGGGTGACTGCAGCCCAGAGAATGTGATGTCTCAACGACTGTTCACTCTACAGGACACCCAGCTGCACCTGGATGACGCTCTCCGGGGCCAGGAGGACCTGAAGGAGCAGCTGGCCATGGTTGAGCGCAGAGCCAACCTGCTGCAGGCTGAGATTGAGGAGCTTCGGGCCACACTGGAGCAGACAGAGAGGAGCAGGAAAATCGCAGAGCAGGAGCTCCTGGATGCCAGTGAGCGTGTCCAGCTCCTCCACACTCAGGTGAGATTCCACACAAAGAAGTTCCCTGCAGTAAATGTTTGTATGTCTCAAAATATATAAGCCTGAATTTTTATATGACAGCCATGTTTCATATTTCTGCCAAATTTTCACTGTATCAAAGAGAAATTTTTCATTGTCTTAAACAATTATTATTGATTCACCTCCTATAATAGTCTAAGGCAATTTCCTATTCTAGTGTGTTAATAGCTTTATTGATCTTTGTATCAATATTGACATTTTTGTTGAGGAAAAATGGAATGTTTTGAACATCTTTTACAATTTTATCCCTGTGAATGATCTCATTGGTAAATGGTTATTTAAAAATTACAGAGCTATATAGTCTACTTATGAACTCTGCTTGCAAAAATGCTGAATATTCTATGGCCTTTCTATTTTTTTTTAATTGTACTACATAATTAAATTCTGTAATATTAGTACCTTTTTGTTTTTTTGGTACCGGGGATTGAACTCAGGGCCTTGTGCTTATGAAGCAGGCAGCAGAACCACTGAGCTTAACCCTCAGCCCTTAAATTCTTTAATATTGATGAGCATTTCATTTACTTCCAAAGTTTTACCTGATGATTACCACTAAGTCCTTTGGTAACATGATAAAAAAATGTACTACTTATTTTCAAACAGAACACAAGCCTAATCAACACCAAGAAGAAGCTAGAGACAGACATTTCCCAAATTCAGGGGGAGATGGAGGACATCGTCCAGGAAGCCCGAAATGCAGAAGAGAAGGCCAAGAAGGCCATCACTGACGTAAGTAGCAGGCACACTTCTCCATTGATGTAACAGTGAGAATTCCCGACAGCAATAGCTTTCTTGATTTATTTGCTAAATAGGCTGCCATGATGGCTGAGGAGCTAAAGAAGGAGCAGGACACCAGTGCCCACTTGGAGCGAATGAAGAAAAACATGGAACAGACAGTGAAAGACCTGCAGCTTCGTTTGGATGAGGCCGAGCAGTTGGCACTGAAGGGCGGCAAGAAGCAGATCCAGAAACTGGAAGCCAGGGTGGGTGTCCCAATATCTATGTATTACCATCTGCTTCCAATGCCTGATTGGATCAAAGCTCTTAAGAACCTACCTATCTGCAGGTGCGTGAGCTGGAAGGAGAGGTGGAGAGTGAGCAAAAGCGTAATGTTGAGGCTGTCAAAGGTCTGCGCAAACATGAGAGGCGAGTGAAGGAGCTCACATACCAGGTATAGCAGTAGTTTTTAATCAGCTAAGAACTTTTCCAAATATATGTGAAATACTTACTACAATGATGTAATAGTCATGTGCTTCAGAAGTGAGACCCTACGGTTCTTATAATCTTTCAGACGGAAGAAGATCGGAAAAATATTCTCAGGCTTCAGGATCTGGTAGATAAACTTCAGGCAAAAGTGAAATCTTACAAGAGACAAGCTGAGGAGGCTGTAAGTATCCTTAAGACAGAAGGGAAGAGTGAAGTCCCTGAATTAAGAAAAGCTAATAAGTAATTAGATTCACCACCCTTTTCTATAAGTAAACTGCCTTATATAAGATTAAAACTTCTGTATATTTTTGTACTTATTGCTTATCACTTATAATATCTATAATTTGAGTTTAAAAGTAAGCTTTCAGTCCACAAGAAACCTCAAAATAAAAAAAGCAAAAATAATACAGGTCATATTCTCTGAGACAGTGTGATAAAATTATAAAGTGATGAGAAAATATTTTTAAAACAAACTTTCCTAAATAATTCTTGGGCTATATGAGCAAGAAAAATCATAATTATTGACTAATAAATTAATTATAAATAAAATTACAAGGAAAATGCTACATTTAGAAACCTATAGAATTTAGTCAAACTGTGCTGAGAGGCTAATAGATTGCTTTATATGTTTTCATTTTGAATGAAAAATAAAAATAAATGCACAAACCACAGTACATTACAGAAATTATGAATAAAAAGTAAAACAATGGAAGAAACACTGTTAAAAGTAGGAATTTATTAATTAGAGTATACTATTTTCTAATTTGATCATTTCAATAATACCTGATAACTTCGGGGGATTTAATAAAACTAACAAACATCACTAGTTTAATCAAGAAAAAAAATGAAAGAAAATACAAACTTTCCATATGAGAAATGAGAAAGAGAATAAGCCATAAACATAGAGGATTGTTTTTTTAATGTAATACATTAACCTATCCAAAAAGTTGAAATCCAAAAGAAACTGATTTTTCTAAGGAAATAAAAATTAACAAATTGTCTGAATAATATATTTAAGAATTAGCTCTGAAAATAGAACCAGGTCCAGACAGGTCTTTCAAAATTTCAAGGAACAGATAATCCCCCAGGTATGTAGGCTGTTCAAGAGCATGGGAAAAGATGGAAAGCTTTCCAGTTCATGTTAAGAAGCTCACATAACCCACATACCAGAACCTGTCCAAGAGAGAACAGGGGGAAGAAAAGAAGGGCAGCTTCACCATGGGGAGGTGAAAGTTACAGGACAGTTGCAGCATGGGTAAATTGCTAAGGAGTAAAACCCTTCCTTTAGAAAGGCATTGTCTATCAGTAATTAAATAAGCTTAATTCTTCCAATGTTAGAATTACTCTTTACTAGGGAACGTGTCTCTATAATTGTTACATACAAAGCTGGAGGGGAAATATAATGGTTTTGTGCCAAAAAATATATATATAATGAAATCCAACATTTATTTTAATTTTTAAAAACCATTATTAAATTCATCCTTAATTTGATAAAATATTTGTTATCTAACAACAACCTTGACTTTAATATTTTTAACCTTCTCTTCCTATTATATATGTACACTTTTCTTGCTGTACATATGCTTGTGATACATATCCTTTAATAGGATTTGGTAGCAAAAACAGGGATGAGATTATTGATGAGACACCAAGACCCAAACCATGAAATTAATTTCAAATGATAAGTAAAATCTAGGTGTTGGTACGATTGTGCTTATTTGTAGATGCCCAGTCCTGTCTTCCCTTATGTCTACAGAGACTAGGAAGATGCACAGTGAGGTTTCTTACAATTCCACTTTTCCCCTTCAGGAGGAACAATCCAACACAAATCTATCCAAATTCCGCAAGCTCCAGCATGAACTGGAGGAAGCTGAGGAAAGGGCTGACATTGCTGAGTCCCAGGTCAACAAACTACGTGTGAAGAGCCGGGAGGTTCACACGAAAGTCATAAGTGAAGAGTGATCAAGCCCTGATGCTGTGGAATGACTGGAGAAAGGCACAAAATGTGAAGTCTTTGGTCATTTCCCTTTGTAATTTTGTCTATTCTACCCTATTGCAAAGGAAATAAAAAGCAGAGGGTACTTTGCAAATAAGATCCCTGGGCTCGTCTTTCTTTTCTCTCTCCTCATGCGCTGTCGAAGTTTGAATAATCTGAAAGCTGCTGAACAATCACATTCACCTTACCATTGAGAAGTATTTATGTATCCATGATTATTTTAGGTCTATTTCAATACTTTAACTATAAAGGTGTCACCTAGAAAGCCTATTTCTGATAAATAGAAGTCTGGCAGCTATTTTTCTTTCTAACCTTTCTTGATTGCTGGGAATAGTAAAATCCTAGAAAGCTCCTGCTTCCCCTAACATGAACCTAATTTTCTAGGTCTACACAAAGGATGGCATTAGCTGTATTTTCACATAAGGGATTCAGACTGAACTGCATCATGACTTCTTGCTTACTGTTACAAAGAACACAAGTATAAAGCACTCTTAATTGGCCATGGATATTTTCAACATCAAGACCAGCAAACCATACAGATATCCACAGTATCCACGTTGGCTAATGGGTTTGACAGAGATGTGGCCCTGCTCCCTGTGAGAGCTACACATTGGCTATCAGGTCTGGAAACATAGAGAATATTATTTTATATATTATAATCGGTATCAATGAGCTATAAGGCTATGTTTCCAGACTTCATGAAAAGTCTTATGTGACCTATGTAGTCACATAAGAGGTCAAAATAATACTAAAAGCACCAGTAAAATATGAATCTCAAAGTAGATTACTTAAATGTATACACACATGATCATGAGTACAAGTTTGGTACAAAAAGAAATAGCAGCTATCCAGATTACTCAGTAGTTTTCCTAGAGGATTAAGATTTTAAAACTGGATACAGCAGAGATACACAGCCAAGAATATAATCTTCCTTGACAGCATCATGGAAAACCTAAACGCTAACTTGCCATCTGAAGAGAAAGCAAGAATATCCTGACTTAAATGGCACCAGGTGAGAATGATTTAAATAAGACATGTGGAGGCAATTTCACAGGTAAATTGGATTCACACCATCATGCCAGCCTTAGGAAGAGCGTAGAATTGCTTTTCTCACTGTTTTGGCTCCTCTTTCACTTTGTTCCCACACCACCCATTAATCCTGAAGTGCCTTGTAACTTGACAGTAATGACAAAAACAAAGTATTACTTTCTACCTGCTGAAAAGCTTGTCCAGAGAAGGACAAAAGGCTGCTTTCAAATTCTCATCAAATTCTGATAAGAGCATCATTAAAATGTTCTTTCTTCCTGAGAATCATTACTCACATTTTACAGATGCCTAATAAAGAAACAGACATTTAAGAAAGCAAAATGATGTACCTGTGATAACAAAATGCACTAAGAGCTGGCTAGTAAAGCCCCTCTTGGATGCACATCCCCTGCAAGACCCCTCTTAACAGCTTTAATCAACTCCAAGTAGAAGAGAGTCACCAGCAAGCATACTGGATGGTGAGTCAGATGACTGGGACCTAGACTGCTGTGTGATCTGTGGAGAGTCTTCTATTCTTTGGATCTGAATTTCTTTATTTGTGGGATGAGAAATACAAATTTGATAGTCTCTACAGTAATGAAATCATATGACCATTACAACCAGTACCCCCAGATACTGCTTTCACTAGGCAAACTATTTCTGCTATAGTGATTGAAATTTCAGTAAAATAATACAGAAATGGGGCAAAACAGGGTAGACTGGGTCCCAGTCCTGCCCAGATAATGCTGACAGAGATACCACGCCACAGAGACAATAAAACAAATATGGTTTAAAATTAAAAGTCAGAATAGAAAACAATGTTCAAGTATTATTTTCAAGCAAAATGTTAAATGTATATCATGGGTAGCTAATGGAAGAAAAGTCATACATGCTAATATTTACAGAGAGAAATGTCCTGCTTTTGATATTTTCTTATGTTCAGTATTGTAGAAAAAACCAGAATGTCTTAAACAACTTGCAGTTTTTTTAAGAGAGAGAAAGAGGACATCTCTGCTCAGCAAGGCAATGCAATTTTGGAACCAGTCTGAAGTGGGAATGGGAAGACTTGACAATGAATCAGAGGAAACAGCGGATGAAATGACTGGTGGAAGAAACAAAAGACACTATCTTTGGCAGCTCTTCAGGAAGCAAGTTTTAAAATTAAGTTTTGAAGCACCTTTGAAAAAGTACAGTAAATTGCAGGGAAAAAAAATCATGTCATCTTGGGAGGAACCAACAATCTTTTTTATAATACTCAGCCGAGTAGCAGAAACTTTCTCCCTAGTATAATACGGCAATTGTGCAGGCACTTGAGAAGACTTCACACAGGCAACTGGGTGAAACAGAAGAGCAGGAGGCAACAAAGTGCAGGCATTTCAGAGCTGTAGCTGTCTTTGACACAACACCTTACATTATTCCAAGGGTGGATCACTTTTAGATTGCCGACAACTCAAATTATTTATAGGAGATTGATTCATATACTTAACCCAATGGGAGAGGGAATATTTCTAATTATATCCAAACATCTTTAATATGAAGGGAATTAGGCTTGGAGATCTTCTTTGCCAAAAACATGTTTTGCCAAATATGTTTTCAGAAGGAGGAGGAGGCTACATGTTTTCCATATTTGATCCTATAAAAGTACCCTTGGAATGAGTATGACTTGTCTTTCCTCATAAAGCTTCAAGGTAAGAGTGTGTGAGGACAGCGCCCTGTCTTGAGCACACAAAGTGATGCCTGGCTCCTTGCATGCATGCCACACATCCTGGCTCCCACTGTCCTGGCAGCCCTGCCAGTGAAGCACAACCTTCCCTGCAGCTATTTCAATTAGATGTGGTCTTCCCAGTCATTTCCTCGTCCTCAGTTAAGGGCTGTGCCATTGTTGGGAATAAACTAGAATTTAATCAGAAGAAATTTGCTCTTTTTCTTACAGTTCTGACCCACTTCAAGGTTGCATCTCTACAGGTAAGACTCTGATTATATTTATCCTTCATCACAGAGAGCAAGGAATCTTCAGTCAGTGGTTTGGGAAGAGGCTGAGATTTTTTTTTAAAAAAAGCATTTAAATTTCAAGGCTAATTATGCTTCTCTTGAACAACTCTGAGGGAAATTTTAGAAACTGGGTCTCATTAACTCACATCTTTTGCAATATATGAAAACCCTTTCTCAGAGTCTGTAGGAGTTTTATGTACATTTTTTCTATTTCTGGCATTGTACTTTGTCTTTTAAATAATTACATTACAACATGTGATGTAACACCTCAGAAGTTTATTCATTTATAGGGAAAATGTAAATTTTCCATGGTATAGCTTTTACTCAGCACTAATGTAAAGAGTTTAAGGTGATATCTAAATGGATAAATACAATGATCTGAATTCTCACCTTTAAAAAGTTGCCTAAATCTGCATGGTGTTTTATAATCTGCAAAATGGAACATTTTAAAAAATGGTATGAAAAATGCTTTCAGCAAGAAAAATCACTTTAACTGGAGTCACTGAAGTTTGAATGGAAAAATGTGAAAAAGTTTACTCAAGTGTACTTTCCTGGAAAAGTACCTTTGTCACTATAAAGTAGATTATGTATGAGGGTTAGTGACAGAATTCATGAATGCAAGTTAAAGTGGCAAGACATGGATTTGAAAGGCTAAAGTTTTCTGCAGTCTTGATGAGTATATTAGTAATAGAGAGAAAATATAGTTAATAAACATATAATAAATCTTTGCAAAATACCAAAGACAAATGAAAAAGATAAGTTTGTCAAAATTATGATAGAGGAACAAGATAAACTGATGTATACTAAAACATTTTTAACAAAACAATGCAAAACAAAGCTCTTTACATTTTAACTTTAACATTATCCAGTCTTTGTAACTCTCAAGTTTATAATGAAAAAATTTTTACCATGTACAAAACAACTCCTAAAATTTCAGCCGCATATTCTGATTGTTCTTTTACATTACGAAGCTGGCTCTGAGCCTTTCTCTGTATCCAGCATGTATTCTTAGAGGTCCAAAGGATGCCTAAGGGAAGAGTGCTCCCTGACTACAAGGTGCTTATAATCTAACAGGGGAGATAAAATCTATTAGGGAAAGAGCCAGAGAACATCCTGCCATCATCTTAGCTTTTGCCCTTTATAAATAATGAGAGCTAGCTTATAAAGATATATACATATATATTTCAAATAAAACACAGAAAGCAGCTACAGTATCACAGTAGGTGATCCAGAAATAACTGTCTCTTCCCAAATGCATGATTAACTACCTATCATCACTGGCATAGAATGAGCAGACTGACATTTCATCAGCAACAAAGCCAGGGAGGTGGTGATACCCAACGCAATGATAAGCATCCAACTGGTCAATGAATCTTTTAAAAACTTTTAAAATGTGATTTTAATGGTCCAGTTTTTAAATTTCTATTATTTCTTTTCTTCTTCTGCCAGGCAAGGTCCTTCACTGGGCTGCCATCAATAACCTGCAGCCATGAGTTCTGACTCTGAGATGGCCGTTTTTGGGGAGGCTGCTCCTTTCCTCCGGAAGTCTGAAAAGGAGCGCATCGAGGCCCAGAACAAGCCTTTTGATGCCAAGACATCTGTCTTTGTGGTGGATGCAAAAGAGTCCTTTGTGAAAGCAACAGTGCAGAGCAGGGAAGGGGGAAAGGTGACGGCCAAGACTGAAGGCGGAGCTGTGAGTAAAGCATCTGCAGCTGATTAGATCGTGCCACACTTTGAGTTTATTTAGCTGACATTTATATGCTGAGCTGATCTCTCTTGTTTTACTTAACAGACTGTAACAGTGAAAGATGACCAAGTCTACCCCATGAACCCTCCCAAATATGACAAGATCGAGGACATGGCCATGATGACTCACCTGCATGAGCCTGCGGTGCTGTACAACCTCAAAGAGCGTTACGCAGCCTGGATGATCTATGTGAGTTTTTTTTCCCCATGACCCTCTACTCATGCAGGTAGTTAATATTATGTTTAAAATACTGGGTGGTTAAGTTCTCCATCAAATAATTGTATTTTTTAATTAATTAATATCGGTGCAGACCTACTCAGGCCTCTTCTGTGTCACCGTCAACCCCTACAAGTGGCTGCCAGTGTATAATGCAGAAGTGGTGACAGCCTACCGAGGCAAAAAGCGCCAGGAGGCCCCGCCCCACATCTTCTCCATCTCTGACAATGCCTATCAGTTCATGCTGACTGGTGAGTGGGTCAATTGACTTTCATACCCATAATTTCACCACCCATAATCACAAAATGCTAGAGCAAAAGACCTACAGAAATCATTTAATTCAATTCTCTAGGGGCTCAGAACAGGTTACCAAAGCACAGAAAACTATACACCATCAATGCTGGGAATAAAACTCAGCTTTCCTGATTCTACCCTCCATGATTTTACTGGACCTTGCTACAGCCTCATCCCTGTTAAGTTTTTTAACATTCAAACACATGATTTACTTTATTCATTTAAATAATAGAAGCAAGTCTAAGTAATAACTGAATCATAAATTATATGACTAGAAATGAAAAATACATGTTCAGTCTTCTAGCATTTCAATTTCTTGTTGCTTATAAATTATATGTTTTTAAAAGTATCATTGTCATTTAAAAGTCACCAGAGTACATCCCAGAACTAATGGCCTTGAATAAAGATGACGTTTTGGAGTCACACAAATAAGCAGAAGTTATTCTTTTCTTTTCTAGGAGAATCTCATTTTGATTGAGCTACCTTCTTCTATCTCATCTTTCTTTAACACAATATCACACTTTTGAGGAGTCTGATCATAGTTAAAGTTGCATTCTATGACCGCTGAGACAAAGAAAATTTTCTTTCTCTACATGAAACCAATTAACCTATTTAGAAATGAAATCTCAACCTTGGATTGATTCATATTATTTTAACCTGTCAAACCACAACCAAACTCATAGCATAGTATGCTTTTTCAGTTACATGCATTAATCAACAGACAGCTGCAGTGAAATCTACAGATGGAAACTAAGGGATATGTGTGGCTTGAGAGCCATACTGTAAATTAAACCAGCAGGATAACTTCCTGTGGTGACCTAAGGAACTTAATATATGACAAAAATTTATGCTCCTCTTCCCAATAAAAAGCCAGTTTTTTAAAAAAAGGGCTTAAAAATAATACCATATACAACTTCATAGTAATATGTTGAAAAACTCTGTGGAAAATATGACACTTATCTACTCAAATTATATGCTGTCAATTGTTTTCTTCTAGATCGGGAGAATCAGTCTATCTTAATCACGTATGTATTTATATTCTGATACTTATTGGTATTTAATTCTCACTGGGAAAATAACAAACCAAGAGAAAAAAAATAGTTAATGCCCCCATACCAATGCAATAGCATGATCATCCAAGAACAAGATACAATAATGTTTTAACTTTATGGTAGGGTATAGATTGAGTAAAAATATAAAATAAAAATGCTCCAAGCTACATATTCATTTGCTAGTCTAGTCCTGAAAGTTCCAGAGGAGTTTCCTAGAAATAGGAAGTGTAAAATGCTACTCTGAGCTTGGCTGGAGCCCAAGACACTGCAGAGAATGCATACAGCCTTCAAAAGATAGAACAGTTTGGGAATATTGCCAGTGGGCCTATTCATAAAATGTCTATACTGTAAATTCAAAGACCTAATTTGAGCTTCATCTCTAGTCAAAGGCAGCTAATGAACACATGCACATTTTGTAGAGTTTCTTGCTGATTGTTCCATTTACCACACAATTGTGGAGTGGCTGCTTTGTGGACCCTCTCAATCACAGACCTTAGCAGCTAGAAAAAAGCCTGGTACATTTTAAATATTTATATGATAATGAACAAATTTCCCTACTTCTTGTCAGTGCAAAGCAGAGAAATAACATAAGCTATTTGTAGGCTGAAAAGAAAGATCTAGAAGACTCTCAAAGATACATAAAGACAGATGCATGAGGCAAAAATTGCTTATGGTGGAAATAGTTTCATTTGTCACGGTGCTTAATTTCCCACATGTGTTTGGGTTTTATTGGTCAGTGGAGAATCCGGTGCAGGGAAGACTGTGAACACGAAACGTGTCATCCAGTACTTTGCAACAATTGCAGTTACTGGTGAGAAGAAGAAGGAGGAACAAACTTCTGGCAAAATGCAGGTGGGTCTGATTGCCATGGTCAGAATCCAGGCTCTGTTGAGGCTCTCAGGCAAGAAATCCCCAAGCCCCAGATGCAAGGACTGCTCTTGCCTTTGCAGGGGACTCTGGAAGATCAAATCATCAGTGCCAACCCCCTACTGGAGGCCTTTGGCAATGCCAAGACTGTGAGGAATGACAACTCCTCTCGCTTTGTAAGTCTCTTGGTCTCAGAAGGGTCCTCTCTGGCTTTAGATGCCAGAGACAGCATACCTGAATTATTTTAATTGCATTACTCTTATGTGCTTCAAGATTTGTGTATAACAACATCTACTTTACTTGACAGGGTAAATTCATCAGGATCCACTTTGGTACCACAGGGAAACTGGCTTCTGCTGATATTGAAACATGTGAGTAACAGGACCTCCTAAATTAAATCCAAGAATGACAAATGATGGTTGGGAGGAACATTCTGCAGCTCCTGCTGAGTGCAGAGCCCATAAAATGCCAGTTTGCTCCCAAGCATGCCTGTGGTTAGTGCCAATCTTATCCAGACCCCACAGTGCTCTCTACCCACTCCAAGCATCAGCTAATGATTCTGTAGAAATCACCAGGAACTGATTGGGCTTGTCTGAAAAATCTTGGCCTCAGAATAACTTCAAATTTTTCCAAGAAAAACATATCAGTAGGAATAGGTAAATGAGTTGCCTCTCGGTTGAGAATATGTGAGTTCTTCCTTTTCTGAGCATTAATAAATATTGCTTTTAGTGTGCCTCTATTGTATGATAACAGGAAACCCCTGGGAGGGAGAAATCTTATACTATATTCCAAATATCAGGATTCTTCTACATGAGAAGTGAATAGATCTTTGGCCAAATGTGTTTTAACTTTCTAGAGATAGTGAGAGGAATTGCTTCGGCATTTATAAAGACATAATACGTGGAATTCAAGGAAACATTCAATGAAATCTCAAGGGGCCAGTAACATTTAACTGTTGGCCTCAAGTTCTAAAATCACTGTAGAGCACTTTATATTTTCCTTCAATTCTATGTCTATCCTCCACTGCAGATCTTCTGGAGAAGTCTAGAGTTACTTTTCAGCTAAAGGCTGAAAGAAGCTACCATATTTTTTATCAGATCATGTCTAATAAGAAGCCAGATCTAATTGGTAAGAAACACTTAAATTCACAATTTAAAAGTTAATTGTTCTACTAACATTTTCAAATGTAAAACGTATACTCTGAATTCTATGTACATAGAAATGCTCCTGATCACCACCAACCCATACGACTATGCTTTCGTCAGCCAGGGGGAGATCACAGTCCCCAGTATTGATGATCAAGAAGAGTTGATGGCCACAGATGTGAGTTATATATTATGTATGAGGATGACACTAACAGCTTGGTGTAGGTGTGGTTAAGAATGAGGTATACATTCTCCTAAATAAGTTAGTGTCTTCTGTTCTAACTTTTGTCTTCTCATCTCTCCTGGTAGAGTGCCATTGAGATTCTGGGCTTTACTCCTGACGAAAGAGTGTCCATCTATAAGCTCACAGGGGGTGTGATGCATTACGGCAACATGAAATTCAAGCAAAAGCAGCGTGAGGAGCAAGCAGAGCCAGATGGCACTGAAGGTACTAAATGGACCTCCATCTGGCTTTAATGAGAGAACGTTGGCCCCAAAAGCCCATTCAAACTCATGCCTCTTGTACACTACAAGCCATGTTGGGTAACTGAATTATGTTTTTGCAGTTGCTGACAAGGCGGCCTATCTCCAGAGTCTGAACTCTGCTGACCTGCTCAAAGCCCTCTGCTACCCCAGGGTCAAGGTCGGCAATGAGTATGTCACCAAAGGCCAGACTGTGCAGCAGGCAAGTACATGACTTCAATGAATCACACTACATCTTCATGACATGTCTTTAAAAATATGAACCAAAAAATTCTGTATTTGTGAAGGTGTACAATGCAGTGGGTGCTCTGGGCAAGGCTGTCTATGAGAAGATGTTCCTGTGGATGGTCACCCGCATCAACCAGCAGCTGGACACCAAGCAGCCCAGGCAGTACTTTATCGGGGTCTTGGACATCGCTGGCTTTGAGATCTTTGATGTGAGCTAATAGAAACTTATAGTAGAAAAGTTGACAGATCTTGTTGTTGCAGTCATGCATTGAAAGGATCTATGGGGCATAGGTGCATTACAAGCTTAACTGACACATGAAAGAGAACCAAAATTTGTTCATGAAAAGACATGAACTTTAGAATGAGATAGACCTGGATTTAAACTCCAGCTCTGTTAACTCCTACTTGTGTGGTAATGGTATGGTATGTAAGTGATCACTGAGAAATTTCAATGAGGACCCATAGGGAAAGCACCTAGTTCTTCAGATAATACACTCATTTCTGAGCTCTTTTTGCCAGTCAAAAGATTCTGAATTTAAAGTCCTTAGCACAGTCACCAACACACAGTCAGCACTCAAGAGATGATACAAAGAAGATGGTAATGGCAGTGATGGAATCAAAGATGGTGATGGGAAGGACAATGACAAATTCAATGAATGACTTTAAGATTCTTATCTAATAAAGAGAAATGAAGTGTGTTTTAATATTAGGATAATTTCCTCAATACCCAGGTATAGAGGATAGAAATGGTATTGTAAACCAACTCGTATTTATCTGCCTAGGAAAGAATGCTATATAGCTTACTTTACTACTGCTGCTAGAGGTTGCTGACATCTTCTACCTCACAGTAGTATTTCTGATGTGTCTCATGCAGAGGTCCCATTTCAAAACTTTTTGCTATGTATGAGCTGATAGAAGTTGGATGAAATTTGAGTAAGGGACTTGGTACAGGCAGGACAAAACTATAGCTTCCTAAGAGGGCAGTTAGGCTAATCAATTTAGAAATGTGTCTTTCCAAGAGAATCTTTCATTATAAACAGAGTATTAATTTGTATTTTCCATATATTAGTTCAACAGCCTGGAGCAGCTGTGCATCAACTTCACCAACGAGAAGCTGCAACAGTTTTTCAACCACCACATGTTCGTGCTGGAGCAGGAGGAGTACAAGAAGGAAGGCATCGAGTGGGAGTTCATTGACTTCGGGATGGACCTGGCTGCCTGCATCGAGCTCATCGAGAAGGTTTGTGTGACTTCTGGGGAAAGGTCAGGCTATAAAGATGACCAGTACAGATGCTTTGGCAATTCTAGAAAGTAACACTGTAAATCTCAAATAGTTTGCAATCTACAGACATTGGGATGTTACTGTTAGAAATCACTTCCTCTTTATAAATTTTGCATAAAAAGGATTTGAAACTGGTGGGCTTCATTTTATTCTAACTAGTGTTATTTTAGTATCGGCTCAAATTCAACATTAAAGCAGCACTGAAAACTGAGATGGTCTGCTTCACTAGAAGAACCATGCTCACTAGTTCTAATCTATCTATATTTTTACCCAAGATATATTGAATAGAAATATTTTTTCTCTTGGTTTTTTCAGACCAGAGATTATACTAATTATATGGAAGAAAAATCATAAAATCTTGGTATATGCCTTGGGAAAAATTTCTGCTTGTATACAAAAATGAAAATTCCTTCTTTGGCTAACTCTGAGGTAGCTATTCTGGTAAAAGGAGATTGAGTATTTTCTACAAAGTCCAGAAGTCTCTACCTACCCAGGATTTGCAATGCAAAGCCTTATGTTTAAATCTATCTTTTCTTGTTGAAAATAGCATTGATTAGAGTATTTTCACTTATTTCTTTGTTTACTGTAGCTTCAATATTACATTTGAGGTATAAATTTTCCGTACTTTAAAGCAGATGCTTTCAAACTCCACTTCTATCAAAGACTCCCAAGAGTACTTACCATAAACTCCACAAAAGCAAAGCCCTTATCTGCCTTACTCTGTCATATCCTAGAGTTTGATATAGCACCACATTCTTGATAGGCATTCCAGAATTCATATGGCATTACTTTTCATTCTTCCAGCCGATGGGCATCTTCTCCATCCTGGAAGAGGAGTGCATGTTCCCTAAGGCAACAGATACTTCCTTCAAGAACAAGCTTTATGAACAACATCTTGGAAAGTCCAACAACTTCCAGAAGCCCAAGCCTACCAAAGGCAAGACCGAGGCCCACTTCTCACTGATTCACTATGCTGGCACCGTGGACTACAACATTGTCGGTTGGCTCGACAAGAACAAGGACCCCCTGAATGAGACCGTGGTTGGGCTATATCAGAAGTCTTCAATGAAAACTCTGGCTTACCTCTTCTCTGGAGCAGCAGCTGCTGCAGAAGCAGGTAATTTTCAATAAATTAATATTTTACTTCATGTAAAATAAACAGAAGGAGCCAATCTTATAACTGCTTATGTTTTCTTTGACCCCTCAGAGGCTGGTGGTGGAAAGAAAGGTGGCAAGAAGAAGGGTTCTTCTTTCCAGACAGTGTCTGCTCTCTTCAGGGTACCAACTTCATTTTCTCTACAATTGGATTTAGGATATTAGATTTCATTCTTCTGTGTGGAAAGGTGGAAGTAATCTTGCAAGGATTCTGAAACTGTATGTTACAGGAAGACAGGTCAGATAATAGTGGGAGAATTGAGTTTTAAAGAGCTTCAGGATAGTTTGGAAGAGACACCTCAGTCAACAAGACATCGAAGCCAGGTGGATAAGAGTGAATTTTCCTCTGAAGGATCAGATGGCAATATTCAATTCAGAGCCTGAGAATGAGATCATTTGCCACTTAAATGACTCCATTGGGATAGGATTAAGAATAGCATGTGATTTTTCTTGAGTCTTTAGGAGCCTCCAAGAGATCAAAGTGCTTAAGTATAAATTAGGATAGAACTGAAATGAGAAAATTTTGAAAGTTGAAGATGGATGGATAATGCTGGAAATTGGAGAGTAAGTCAAAATATAAGAAAATATAAGAAAACAATTTGATGTGATAACAAAAATCTCTTTAAGGAAAATTTAGTCTTCTTTTGGCAATCTCATCCCTAATTTCACCTCTAACAACTAATGCTCTAGTTATTCTGGAAAAACAGTTTCATAGGACAAAAAATTTTTTATACTTGGTAATATGGCTGGCAGTTTTATAATAACTCCGAGAATGAGTATTAAAAGGTCACTCTCTATGATGCCTGCAGGAAGACACAGCTCTGTATCTAAAAGGAATAAGCATGTGATGAAAGAGGTAGAGGTAACTGAAAGCTGTGTCAAGAAAGAAATGAAGGATTTGGAGGAAGATACTGAATTAACAGTAAAACCAGACACCACATATATAGACAAAAGAAGAGAGTGGGCAGAGTATTCCCATATGTTTAGAATGTCATACTGAATTTAAAACATATGCTAGGTAACTCAACATCAGTGAACAACTGCTTCAACAGCTTATAGAAACATACATTTATAATACATGAAAAATATAAAGCAGGAGAATGTGTTGGGAATGTGAAAATTCTAGAGACAACTCTTTGAAAATTCCGATATGGATATTATTCAATAGAAGTGAATCAATGTCATAGACCATGATCATTATATCTGAACATGTGTATGTACATATGAACATACAAAAACAGTGCATTTTTAAAGCAAATATTTTTATGACTCCATAGGAGAATCTGAATAAGCTGATGACCAATCTGAGGAGCACTCACCCCCACTTTGTGCGGTGCATCATCCCCAATGAAACTAAAACTCCTGGTAAGGTACTTTTGATACCAGATAAGCCTCTGGTGTGATTTCTCTCTAGACTATTATATGCAAAACATGCCATTTTTTCAGGTGCCATGGAGCATGAACTTGTCCTGCACCAGCTAAGGTGTAACGGTGTGCTGGAAGGCATCCGCATCTGTAGGAAAGGATTCCCAAGCAGAATCCTTTATGCAGACTTCAAACAGAGGTATTTTCACTCTGACTTTAAGAGGTTCTTGTTGTTTAATTTTTCAGTGAAACAACCCTTCTATTAATCTTTTATACCTTCTATTAAAATTCAATTGCAGACAAATTTAGACTATTTTTGGATATATGATAAGTATGAAATCCAGAGAAGAGGAAAAATGTGATTTCTTCTTTATGTTTGACTACACAATGGCTATGTTGTTTCTATGGTGGGAAGATTTCTTGTTGATGACAACAATCATATCATTTGTTTGTTTGGCTTAAACAGATACAAGGTATTGAATGCAAGTGCTATCCCTGAAGGACAATTCATCGACAGCAAGAAAGCTTCTGAGAAGCTCCTTGGATCCATTGACATTGACCACACCCAGTATAAATTTGGTCACACCAAGGTAATGTTCTCTAAATCCAACTTTCCTGTCCCTTTGAACTTTATGTACAGTTTCTTATCTGCACCATTTCCTATGCGCAGGTTTTCTTTTCTTTTTTTAAATTTAATTTTCTCTTTACTAATTAATTTTATTGGTACAATTTAAATAATACACAACGATCACATGCATTAAAAGGAGTTTGTATCCAAACATAATATACCTGTATTCCTCTTTTTCGCCCATTCCCCTTCCTTCTCTTTAACCTCCCTTCCCCCATTTACAAAATTTTTATTTCCATTTTTTCCTTCTTTTATCAATTTTTTTCCCTTTTCCTCCCTCCCCCTTTCACATTTTCCCTTTCATTTTGAATAGTTTCTTCCTATTTCATATTATCTATTATATATTTTGGTCCTTATTTACCCTTTCAGTTTCTCACACTAAAGAGACAATGCAATATTTCCACATATATGTGCACAGGTCTTTTTCAAAGCTGGTCTTCTGGGGCTCCTAGAGGAGATGAGAGATGACAAGTTGGCCCAACTGATTACACGAACCCAGGCCATGTGCAGAGGGTTCTTGGCAAGAGTGGAGTACCAGAAGATGGTGGAGAGGAGGTATTGATAAGGATAATGTACTTTACCCCACCATCCTAGGTTTTTAAATTCTGTGTACAGTTATAATCTGATTTTGTACATGTTTATTCCTAGAGAGTCTGTCTTCTGCATCCAGTACAATGTCCGTGCCTTCATGAATGTGAAGCACTGGCCATGGATGAAGCTGTATTTCAAGATCAAGCCCCTCCTCAAGAGTGCAGAGACAGAGAAGGAGATGGCCACCATGAAAGAAGAATTTGAAAAGACTAAAGAAAGTCTTGCAAAAGCTGAGGCCAAAAGAAAAGAACTTGAAGAAAAAATGGTAGCTCTGATGCAAGAGAAAAATGACCTGCAACTCCAGGTTCAAGCTGTGAGTACCAGAACCCATTTTTGAAATCTGATGCTAAAATTTCAGCTCAGTGATCACTAAGATAAACTGTCAATTCTGTGGAATTAAATGGCTGGTTATATATATTTTTCTAATTTACATCTTCTTTGGATGTTAATAATCCCATTCTGGGGGTCAGGGATTTAGCTCAGTGGTTCTGCCGCCTGCCTTGCAAGCGGAAGGATCCAAGTTCAATCCCTGGTACCAAAATAATAATAATAATAATAATAATCCCATTCTGAGGACCCAATAAATACCCAGGGAATTAGGGTTAAATATTTGATCAACAACCACTCTGTAACCCATATTTTATGATCCAAAACTGTCACCAAAACATTAAATTATTCTCTATTCCTTTGAATTCAGAAAAGCAATTGATTGGTTTCATTGGGCCTACAGATTCCAGATACATAGTTTAAATTTTTTCAAAAAGATGAATTAGAAATACTTTATTGTGACTTTACTGTATTTTGTATAGACTAGGATTTTCTAAACTGAGAAAGGTTCATCATGCTTTCACGAATCAAGATATAACTGAAGGGAGTATTTAAGCTTGAATCAAGTATACTCCTCTCTTTTTGGCACAGGATAACCTCTCTTTGACAGTATTCCATCAACTGCCCACTTGGTAAATATTTGATGAATTCCAGACCCTAGCGATACAACTTCAAGCTAAAAACATGGCCTGTGCTGTTACAAGTTTATATTCCAACTCCTATTTCTTCTCATGAGAAACACACTTGTTATTTCTCTAAGCACCACATTTTAACCTGTGTCATTCCCCTTAGCTTTTCCAGGTGTTCCCTTTAATTCCAAACTATTACATCACTACAGGACATGTCTTACTGTTTAAATTTTTTTTACTGGTACAACATTCCTTGTTTTTAAGTCATTTTTCAAATATTGCTGCTTCCTCTCACCAACCTTCTAGATACCAAGTCCTTTTTGTTTATTGGCCTTTTGCATAATAAACTTTTAAAAAATAAACACTAAACAAAGAAAACTGATCTGAAATTATATACCAGCATGTTAAACATAGGTTAAGAAAATGTAACAGTGTCATAATTTTACCATGAGCCATAATTTGAATTTCTTTTTTTAAAATGCCCAATTTTGTAATAAGTGCTCAATTAGTATTTTCTCAGTAGTGGAAAGCTAATAAAAATTAATCTGATGCCTCAAAATATATTTTACTTATTTAGTTTCAAAATATCAATAGTATTTGAAAACATCCAGGAACTAAAATCTAAATGTATCTATTCTTTCTTCAAGGAAGCAGATAGCTTAGCTGATGCAGAGGAAAGATGTGATCAGCTGATCAAAACCAAAATCCAACTTGAAGCCAAAATCAAGGAGGTGACTGAAAGAGCTGAGGATGAGGAAGAGATCAATGCTGAGCTGACAGCCAAGAAGAGGAAACTGGAGGATGAGTGCTCAGAACTGAAGAAAGACATAGATGACCTTGAGCTGACACTGGCCAAGGTTGAGAAGGAAAAGCATGCCACGGAGAACAAGGTAGGAAACACAGTCTGACATACTAGATAGAGGTTCTGCCACCCAACAGAGCTGCTTTAGAGCAGAAATGATCTCTTTCTTAACCTTTGTAGGTGAAGAACCTCACCGAGGAGATGGCGGGCCTGGATGAAACCATCGCTAAGCTGACCAAGGAGAAGAAGGCCCTCCAAGAGGCTCACCAGCAGACCCTGGATGACCTGCAGGCAGAGGAGGACAAAGTCAACACCCTGACCAAAGCTAAAGTCAAGCTAGAACAGCAAGTGGATGATGTAAGGCTAATATCATAAAAAAATAATTTTTTATTTTATAACTAAGTAAAAGCACAAGTTTGTATCTTTATGATACAATGAGGGCTTACCAAGTGCGTCTTATGAATGAGAAATATAGAACATGACCCCTGATAGAAGGACCAAGAGATACACAAGAAAATAATTTAAATCAATAAAGAATATTAGCTGTGAGTAACATGGAGAAAAAAAATTAAGGTAAAGGAGGTTTTGTGTGTTCACCAAAAAAAAAAATTGTACAAACAAAACAAGTCATTGATTGAGCTACAGGAATATAAAGGGATGAAGTAGTGATCAATGATATTTACTCTCAGCTGAATACAGGAGACTCTGAAGAAAGAGTGTGGAAGATAAATTTGACTTTCAACATGATCTGATATGTAATAGAGAACCCATTGAAAATGTCTGAGTAAGGGAGCCAGTAACAAAGGTCATGGTTTGGAAATATCCCCATGGTGTTCATCCCATGTGGTGAAAACTGATTAAAATGGATTCCAGTAGGGACATATAGAAGGCATTATGTCTCAGTAGTTTGCTGTATAGTTTTATTTCTTACCTTGTAAATACTGAAACCTTGGACTAGGTAAGTACCAACAACCATAGAATTGATGGGACAAATCTTCCTAATGCATAGAAAAATAATTTGCTAAAAAGATGTGAATTAATATCTAACACTTCAGTCTGAGAAAAACATGGTGCCATTCTAGAAACTGCATTAATAGTTTGTTAATATTTAGCTTGAAGGCTCTTTGGAACAAGAAAAGAAAATCCGGATGGATCTAGAAAGAGCAAAGAGGAAGCTGGAGGGAGACCTAAAATTGGCCCAAGAATCCACAATGGATATAGAAAATGACAAGCAACAACTTGATGAAAAACTTAAAAAGTAAGCAATAAGGACAAAAGTTTCAGGGGGAAATTACTACTACTATTTCTGTGGCTGACATAAAGTACTTGTCTAACAGAAAAGAGTTTGAAATGAGCAATCTGCAAAGCAAGATTGAAGATGAACAGGCTCTTGGTATGCAGCTGCAGAAGAAGATCAAGGAGTTACAAGTAAGTACCTGATTCCCACCAGTCTAATCAACAAGGAAAATGTCTGGCACAAGAGCTGAGACTGACTCTTCACCATTTCCAGGCCCGCATCGAGGAACTGGAAGAGGAAATCGAGGCAGAGAGAGCCTCCCGGGCCAAAGCAGAGAAGCAGCGCTCTGACCTCTCCCGGGAACTGGAGGAGATCAGCGAGAGACTGGAAGAAGCCGGTGGGGCCACTTCTGCCCAGATTGAGATGAACAAGAAGCGGGAGGCAGAGTTCCAGAAACTGCGCAGGGACCTGGAGGAGGCGACCTTGCAGCACGAAGCCACGGCAGCCACCCTGAGGAAGAAGCACGCGGACAGCGTGGCTGAGCTCGGGGAGCAGATTGACAACCTGCAGCGGGTCAAGCAGAAGCTGGAGAAGGAGAAGAGCGAGATGAAGATGGAGATCGATGACCTTGCTAGCAACATGGAGACAGTCGCCAAAGCCAAGGTACTACCGTGATTTAAATCTCAAAGATATTTCTGCAGGACAGGTGTGAACCTTTCAAAAATCATCAGTAGCTAGGAGGCTGAGACGATGCAAGAGAGGGAGCACAGGAGATGAGGAATAACCCCAGTTTGCTCACACTTTGAGAATAGCCATACCCAAGTAATATGGAGAGTGACAACTCCAGTGCTTTCAAATGAAAAATACAACCCAACCATCCATTTGTGACATTTTAAACACTTCACATTGATTACTTGGCTTTTTATTTTTCCCTTAAACACAAATATAATTTGCTT
Source organism: Heterocephalus glaber (assembly GCF_000247695.1). Next base: position 12,870,698 of record NW_004624786.1, on the reverse strand, counting down.
CTAACATGTATCTCATGAGCTGAATCAGGTTCATTATTCGCATGTCACAGCTAATACAATTTAGTAAAAACTTTCAATTCACAAAGCAATTTAGTGGCAGTGTTTTAGAGTATATGTCCTGTTATTATTTCCATCACATTCCAAAGTCTCTCTGTTTTTGTTTGTTTGGAAAATAGTTTCTTTTCTTTTTTAAAAAAAATGAAGTTTATTGGTTTTTAGGTATACATAATGATCACATTCATCATCGGGAACTTGTACCAGTACGTGGTATATATTGGCTCTTATTTTTTTCCCATTCCTGTAGCCATGAAATATTTGCATTACTGATAATTTCTTTGATGCAAATACTTGCTTGAGAAGCCTTCTTCCACTTTTTGAATGCAGGGAAACCTTGAAAAGATGTGCCGCACCCTGGAAGATCAACTGAGTGAACTGAAGACCAAGGAGGAGGAGCAGCAGCGGATGATCAATGAGCTGACGGCACAGAGGGCGCGTCTGCAGACGGAATCAGGTGAGCCATTTACTGGTGTTTACTTTCAATGATAAATTTACCCTGGATGCTCAATTTGCCGAAAAACCAAGCATTGAATCACTTGGTGTCATGTATTATCTCACTGGGAGGCACTCACTAATACCTAGCATGGTGATCATTTGTTTTAAACATTGATTTAAAGGAGATTTAGCATTAATCAAAAAGTTATCAAATACAAAGTAGATCCTCTTTTTTTACTTTTTGAAGTGGTTTCACAAGGTACTTGTTACTTTGTTTTCCTCAGTAGCCTGTATATTATTAGTTCCATTTTAAAGTTGACAGGTAATGTGATGAATGAAGTAACCTGTCGAAGGATACTTGCTCCAGTCTTTCCCTGAAGTCTTGCCAACTGCTGGCAACTGATACAATTAAGTAAGAAAATATTTAGGACTACAACCCAGCCAAGTAGAATTCGAGTGAGGTTTGTATATTTTGATCAGTTAAATTGGAAATTCTCAGCATTTACTCCTCTTCCTACTGATTTGCTCAACTTCCTACCAAAGTTTGACCTCTCCAAGTTAAGAAGTAAGAAGATGGAAATTGTTTTATGGGACATTTGGGCTAAGTAATAGCAGATTAAAGTTTTGGAGAACCATTCTACTCTTTCATATTCATTCAAATGTTGCTTTTTTTAATAATAAGACTCAACATAAAGTTTTTATTCCTGTAAAGGGAGGAAGTACATTTCATGAAAAAGAAAAGCTGTATTTTCAAAGAGTCAAAATGTTCCTTGTAGTTTCTCATCCTGATACATGTTTACTACCAGTAAGTCAGTGATATGAAAAATAAAAATTGTTATCCTTATTAAATGTCAAAACAGATAACAGTTCTAAGTAACTAAGTTAAAACTGGTGCTGAAGGTTTTTTGTTCTAACATAATCTAGTGCATTTTCTGAATGATGGTACTTAAAAATTAAAGACAAATTTAAATGACATTTAGCTTGGGAATTCACTAGTTACCCAGAATGAATTCATTCTGATATAAAATTTCTTAATATAAAAATGCTTCCAGGATTTCTTTTGAGTACCACTTCTGTTTACACAGTCAATTATTCAAAGCTTCTTATTTTCCATAGACTAAATTCTCTTGTTTCTGGTAATTTTCAGTGGAACTTGAAAGCAGAACACTACTGCCTTAACTAAAAAGCATTGAGGGTATTTTGCTGGCTTGATTTACATTTCTTTTTAGACATGTTTCTTCATCACTTTCTACTATGATATGATCATCTTAACCATTTGCTGAAATCTTTGGGGTTGTGTATATGCAATCTCCCTCTTTACTTCTCTACGTTTCCTATATTTTACATAGATTTTTCTCATCAGGAATGAAGTGGATGTTGGTGGTTTGTTGCAATCCATGCTCCCCATCATACATCGGACTCAGCTCCCTTTTTCTGCTCCAGTTGTTATTTTAGAGCTTTAATTTCCAAAGTCAGGCTAAACTTTCTGGGTCTTTGTCTTCACAGGCGAATATTCACGCCAGCTTGACGAAAAGGACTCCTTGCTTTCTCAGCTCTCAAGGGGCAAACAAGCTTTCACACAACAGATTGAGGAATTGAAAAGGCAGCTTGAAGAGGAGATAAAGGTAAGCACTTCTTGTTATCAGTACCGTTGGTTTTTATTTGCATTTTGCTTACTTTTACAGATTTTCTGCTGGTGTTCTATTGGAGTTGAGAGAATAAACATCACTTGAAAGGTATAAAAATTAAATTATCAATCTGTGTTTTCAGGCCAAGAGTGCCCTGGCCCATGCCCTGCAGTCCTCCCGCCACGACTGTGACCTGCTTCGGGAGCAGTACGAGGAGGAGCAGGAAGCCAAGGCTGAACTGCAGAGGGCCATGTCCAAGGCCAACAGTGAGGTTGCCCAGTGGAGGACCAAATACGAGACGGACGCCATCCAGCGCACGGAGGAGCTGGAGGAGGCCAAGTATGTTCTAGACTTATTAAAACAGAAATACTTGTGTTAACAAAGTACATCGGTTATAAATATTACATGGGAAAAGGGTCCTGACTGCCAAAAAACCTAAATGCCAGGAGAAAAAAAAAATGCATGAACATAAATCTAAGCAAGAAATGTAAATACATTATGCAGCCTAGGGAAAGAAATTACACTGGAGGGTAGAAAGGAAAAGGACATAAGGCAAGAGAAAGCTTAATAATTATTTTTAAAAGGGTGAACTTTTGACCTCCTTCTGTTTTCACTGGTGCTGATAGAAGAAGAATTAATTGTAGTTTCCTGTAACTCTCCTTCTCAGCTACTAATGGAATAATTGATTCAGGATGATGGATGTGTAAGAGTGAAATAATCAGGCTTTAAAGCAAACCTCTTCCTATTTGGATACAAAAATATGACTGTATGGGAAAAAACAGAAATGTTTAAAGACATATATAAAGTGTATACAAGATGCCATAATAAGAAAGAAAAACATTGCTTTCTAAAGAATTAAATATTCAATGTAATTTAAAAGTTTTAGACTGAACTGTACTGAAAAGAATTTGGATAGGAATAGACCTACTTATTCAACAGAAAGTTTAAGACAATATCTGGTTATTTATTCTGCAAATAATATACAGCTCAATTAAAGTTTTAGTGAAGGCTTAGAAGAGATTCTGAGATGTATTCTCAAAGCAAAATTTATATTGATTTGGGAAAGCTTTTTGTTAGTGGGTTAATGAAAAAATGTCCAAAATAAAGATTAAACAGACAAATTTTTCAATTTGATGTAACCAACATTTGAGACTTTAATATGTGTGACATCCTTCTTATATGGAAGCAGAGATTAGTAAAATAAAGACTTTTCCCTTTGGGGATTAAAAATAAGTGGAGACACATACATAAGTAACAGTAATTCAAGGTAGATAGTAATGTTCCATAAAGAAAGAATAAACCAGTTACCTCGAAGTGTAAAATGTTGCCTCAGCCTTATCATCAGTTGCCAAAAAACCAAAGTATGAAGTGTGACAATACTGAAATTCTGTTGCTTTTAGTATTTGGTGAGAAGGGAATGCAAATGACTTAACACAGAACTGGATGTACAAACAAGCTTCAGAAGCAACATACTGGAGAACTCTAACTGTGGAAATCATTCACTTGTGCTCACTTTGAAACGCCCAAGTCTGCTGATAACCATTTACTTCTATTATCCATATTTCACTTTTCAGGAAGAAGCTGGCTCAGCGCCTGCAGGATGCTGAGGAGCATGTAGAAGCTGTGAATGCCAAATGTGCTTCCCTGGAGAAGACAAAGCAGAGGCTGCAGAATGAGGTGGAGGACCTCATGATTGATGTGGAAAGAACCAACGCTGCCTGTGCAGCCCTGGACAAAAAGCAAAGAAACTTTGATAAGGTATTTTGTCCACTTTCTGCTTCAATAGTCAACATATAATTCAGCACATTACTATTCAGCCATAGCTTGCTACCTTTAATGGGCCTCATTCAAACCATTTGAGGGCTGTTCTTAGCAGTTCTTGCTCCACTGGTAGGTGTGTGTGTGTGTGTGTGTGTGTGTGTGTGTGTGTGGTGGGGAGATATTCCTTTGCTTTCTATTTTTATTTCTAATTATTTTTCAAGGGCTGGGGATTTAGCTCAGTGGTTCTGCTGCCTGCCTCGCAATCTCAAGGTCCCAAGTTCGATTCCCTGTACAACAAAAATAAATAAATAACAGAAATAATTATTTTTCAATCCCAGACCTAAATTATTTGAGAGTAGCCAGAATAGAAAATTTTCATCCAATCAAACTTTCTCTACTAAATTTCTTGACCACTCCTTGCCCATTAGATTCTAGCAGAATGGAAACAGAAATATGAAGAAACACATGCTGAACTTGAAGCTTCTCAAAAGGAGTCCCGCTCACTAAGCACAGAGCTATTCAAGGTTAAGAATGCATATGAGGAATCCTTAGACCAACTTGAAACCTTGAAGCGGGAAAATAAGAATTTGCAACGTGAGTACATTTTTCTCTTAACAAAAAGGTTGGAAGAATGTTTTCCCTCTCTGAACGACTTTCTCTATATTTTTCACCAACAGAGGAGATTTCTGATCTCACTGAACAGATTGCAGAAGGAGGGAAACGTATCCATGAACTGGAAAAAATAAAGAAGCAGGTTGAACAAGAAAAGACTGAGCTTCAGGCTGCTTTAGAGGAGGCAGAGGTGGATATTGTTAATGTACTCTCTAAAACAATTTAGAAAGGCACTAGGCTTTATTGGAGGCAAAGATTGTTAAATCAAGAGAAATGAAAAATTTTCCATGTACTAAAGATTAAGATGGAGAATTGAATATGTGTACAACTAACGTTATTGTATGTTAAGAACTATGCTAGAAACTGAGAAAACAAAGATAAATTAAGGTTTCTACCCTCAAGCTGTGGAGACAAAAGCATATCAAATTAATAATACCACATTATAGACATTCTGTAATAATGGAATAACAATATATTATGGTAGTGCAAATATAAGAAGTAATTTCTAGGCTGGGGGTTTAGCTCAGTGGTTCCGCCGTCTGCCTCGCAAGCGCAAGGACCCGAGTTCGATCCCCAGTACCAAAAAAGAAGAAGTAATTTCTATTACAGAGTACCAGTACCACACTCCTCAATTCTTTTTCTAATGTCACCTTTTGTGTCATTAAGGCATCTCTCGAACATGAAGAAGGAAAGATCCTGCGCATCCAGCTTGAGTTGAACCAAGTCAAGTCTGAAATCGACAGGAAAATTGCTGAGAAGGATGAAGAAATTGACCAACTGAAGAGAAACCACGTTAGAATTGTAGAGTCCATGCAGAGCACACTGGATGCTGAGATCAGGAGCAGGAATGATGCCATCAGGCTCAAGAAGAAGATGGAGGGAGACCTCAATGAAATGGAAATCCAGCTGAACCACGCCAACCGCATGGCAGCCGAGGCCCTGAGGAACTACAGGAACACCCAAGGCATCCTCAAGGTAAATGACTCCAAGGGATGGTTCTAGGACAGTTGGGGTGACTGCAGCCCAGAGAATGTGATGTCTCAATGACTGTTCACTCTACAGGACACCCAGCTGCACCTGGATGACGCTCTCCGGGGCCAGGAGGACCTGAAGGAGCAGCTGGCCATGGTTGAGCGCAGAGCCAACCTGCTGCAGGCTGAGATTGAGGAGCTTCGGGCCACGCTGGAGCAGACAGAGAGGAGCAGGAAAATCGCAGAGCAGGAGCTCCTGGATGCCAGTGAGCGTGTCCAGCTCCTCCATACCCAGGTACTTATTATATAACAATGGATTAATTAAAAATATGAAGGAAAGACTGGTGAAGGGGATATAGTTCAATAGCGTGATGCTTGCCTAGCATGGGTAGGGCCTGGGTTTAATCCCCAGCACTCCAAAAAAGAGAGAGAGTAATGATAAAATTCCTACTCAAATCTTAGTGCTATTTAGAAGTTTATTCATAATAATTTGTGGAAATTAATTTTAAAGCATTTGATTTTTGGATTAACAATATTTTGTTTATCTGAACTATTACATACAGAGTCAGTTGTCTTTTAAAAATATATTATCAACTCATCATTGATGAAACAAGGAAAAATACTAGTTTAATTTACTAAATCAGTTTAATCAATTAATTTCATTAGAACACCAAGCATTCTACTTTTGCTCTGTGTACTTAATATTTCTAAATTTGATATTTTAACCAGAACACCAGCCTGATCAATACCAAGAAGAAGCTGGAGACAGACATTTCCCAGATCCAAGGAGAGATGGAGGACATCGTCCAGGAAGCCCGCAATGCAGAAGAGAAGGCCAAGAAGGCCATCACTGATGTCAGCAG
>NW_004624786.1:12805643-12844623 GCF_000247695.1 Heterocephalus glaber | reverse complement strand
ACAATTCAGTGTTCTGAGCAAGTGTAGGACACTTCTCACTCTCCAAAATGAACACTTTACATCTTTTCTTTCTGCACTCACTACATCTCCTCTTCTGCTCTCACTCTCTGCCAATGACCTTGCCTTTACGGAGAAAATAGAAGCAAGCAAATAGCAACTCTCACACCTTCTGCCATCAGCTCTACCAACTAACCTGAATCTTGCTTTCATTCTCAGTCTTCTTTCCCAATACACGGTATACTGTTCTCATCAGAGACCATTTGGCCTCAGAGTCAAAGCCCTTCGTACCTTGTTTCCCACAATTATGCCCTCCCACTTGCATCATCAATTTGTCTCAATTAATCCTCCTCATCAGTGCAAATCTGCTTGCTCTCATCCTTCTTTTAATAATAGATTTAATCTCTCCCCTCTTATCTCCTTGTCTGCCTCCAGATACCACTTCATTTATTAACTACCCTCCTCAACAATAATTTTTTTCTCCAAACTTTTTTTGAGACAAAGTATTTACCCCTAGCTATTGAATCATCCCGAAGTTTTGGGTTCTCAGGGGCCTCAGATATTGCAGAACACAGATTTCTGCATCCTTTCCAAGTATCAAATTCCTGACCCACAGAATCTATGTGCATTTAAAAAAATGGTTGTTTTAAGCCACTATGTTTGGGTTAACTAGTTATGTAGCTATAGTAACCAGAACATGGCCCAAATCATTGTTATATTCTGCGTCATTGCAATATTTACCTAGCCTTGGCCCGCCTACCTACACAGAGTACCCTTGATGCTCACAGTCTAGACTCGATACCACAACAAGTTATTCTTTTCAATCTTCAGGCAAATTACATTATGCCTCTTCTTAAGACTCTCACTAAAAAAATTAAAATAAAAAAAAAGACTCTCACTAGCTCTCCATCTCACTCAAATGAAAAGCCAAATTCACTATACTGTCCCTACCAGGTCCTACATTATCTGCCACTCTCTAGCTCATCTCTTGGCATGCTTCTCTTTGCCCATTCTGTTCCTGTTACAGGCTTCCTTGCTTTTTAAAAAAATTATATACATTTATATATATATATATATATATCATGTGGTGAAACATGTTTTAAAATATGTATACATTGTGAATGGATAAATTGAGCTAATTAATATATACCTTATTTCACAGTTATCATTTTTTTGTGGTAAGAACACTCAGAACTTACTATCTTAAGGTTTTTGATGCATATAACGAGGTATTATTAATTTAATTATATTCATCATGTATTATAATAGATCTCTTGAATTTATTATTTCTAACTGCATTTTATATCCTTTGACTAACATCTCTTCAATTTCAAATCTCTTTCAACTCCTAGCTCCAAATTTCCCCTGAAAACCACCATTTAACTCTCTGCTTCTATGAGTTAAAATTTTTAGATTCCACTTATAGACAAATGAGTTCACGCAGTATTTGTCTTTCTGTGCTTATTTTATTTCATTTAATGTAATGTTATCTAAGTTCATCTACACTGTCACAAATTGAACATTTCAGGTTACTCCTGTTTCAGAACCTTTGCACTTTTTGTTGCCTCTATTTGGAATTTTCTTGTTCCAGCTATCTACAGCTCCTTTACATCTCTCATATTTCTACTCATATGTCACTCAACTTGGTGGATTATTCACTCCCTGTCCCTCTTAATCTACTTTATTGTTCCTTTTAGCACTTCATACTCTCTCATATACCATATGTTTACCTATTTGTTTGGATGCATTCACCCCTGTTGAATTCACCCCAACATTCCAATGTTGACTGGACTGCCATGAGACATTGGCTATGCTAGTTTCTGCAGTATCCCCTGAGTGAAACAGTAGCTGACACATTGGAGAGTCAATAGAAATGTTTTGAGTAAACAAGTGAGTGACTGACTATTCCCACATAATTGAAGCGAGAACTATGTAAATTGTAATAAATAGTTGACTTAAAAATGACTCTATACCACTTTTTAGAGTGATAGTCCTTTAAAGTTTTGGAGAAATTTAAAAGAAAGTAAAAACCAATTTGACTTGCTGAATTGCAGGGAGTTTTATTGATATGCTGCCATGCTGGACAACAATGAAACCAGGACATAGTATCTCTAGCCTAGGTCCCAGCTTTAGTTTTTAACATAATTTATATATGAAAAGAAGTGACAGCAACAAAAATAATCTTATTTATTGAACATTTCTCAACCACTATCTATATTCAACTCTTTACTACCTCTTGAGCATATTCAGAAGTGCCAGCCTGCCATTGTGACCTTCATCTGTCATTAAGAAAAGTTTGTTTCAGCGCCCCCTGGTGACAATGTCCTAAATTTTTGACATATACCTATCTGTATATGAATTAAATGACATTGCATATAAACTCATATATATGTAATAATCTATAATACATTTATATGAATAATATAATTTAATTTACATAACCCTGTAAGGCAAAAGCAGTACTAGATTTCCACTAGATTTATATTATTAATAGAAAAAGGAGTACAACATTTCAGGAACCTATAATAGTCCTAATACATATATGAACAGAATAGGGGGAAAATGCTGGAGAGACACTTTTTTCTGGACTTTTGAAATATAGCTTCCAAAATAAGTCTCCTAATTTAGACTGGAGCCATGCTTCCCACCTGAATCTAATCATAAAGAAGCACACAAATACAAGAACACTTAGTGTTCATTTCCTTGTTTTTCTAGTTAGACAAATGCTCAAGAAGTAAGTTGAAGGGAAATGACTCCTCCCTCATTTAGCATTCTTTCCCTATGAAAGCTGTGCAAGGTTCTCTGATCTACTCCTGGTGGTCTAGGTTGGTTGTCATTAGAATGTTACTGTCTTCAGAGCTTTTAAGGTCTAAATGATCAGTCTGTCTTTAACTGATCAAAGTTCGACTTTAGGTGAGAGAGTCCTCATTAGCTATATTCCTATAAGTCATTCTATCTGTTTTGGTCTCATTTACATTTTCTTCTTTTATCTTTCAGTTCCAAATGTAACAAATGTGCTTAATAAACAGTTCTTACATTTGTAATTCAGATATCAAGTTCCAAAAGAAGTAAAAATAAATGAATTCTAAAACTAAAAGAAAAGTCAGTTTCTTTCTGATTTAGTGCCTAACACTTGGAGTAAGTTGTTAGACTTCTACGAATCATTTCTATGAAGATTAAAAAAAGAAAACAAAAGGCGGACGCTTATTTTATAGTATTGTATCAAAAGAAATTTTAAAAAGCATAAAAGATTCAATCTGCCAATGTGTCAAAGAGAAATTTTAGTCAATAAGATTATAAAAACAGTGATCTCATTAATCAGTAATTTAAACCAGCAAATGATATTTGAAAATATCATGCCAGATCTTAGAGTAGATCTATTTCCTGTTATATTCAGCAAAAGCTGTGTATATGACAAAACTACCAAACACAATTTATGAGTATTATGGGCTTGTGACACCCCACCCAGCTTGTTAGTTCACAGGGAAAGTTTTGTGGGTGGCACGTCTTTCCTCCAAGCTTGAATAAAAATATATGGTACCCACCTCATTATAGCTATAGCTAGCCATGAGAGTTCGCCCATGACCTAGGAATGCATGTTTGGGTCTCCTTCCATTATGCAGTAGAAACATGCATGGAACATCACACAGCGTCCTGTTGCCCCCTCTGTGAAAACATACAAGCTGGAGATATCCATGGTAAAGTCCTCCAGAAAAGGAACAGAAATGTTTGTATCTATTCTAAATCCCCTAGGCAATCCTCACTGTTCCATCACTACCACCTAATCTGAAAATTCACTTTCTCCTTCATGTTTCAGACTTTCAAACTTTAAAAGAACCTATCAGCAGTCCTGTTAAAATCTAGACCTTGGCTAGAAATTTTCTGTCTTAATATCTATCACTCATTGCTTCCATTATTACTGTTAGATCTAAAATTTATTCCAGACTCCTAATGACTCCAAGCACTAACAAATCAAGTGGTCCTAAGCTCCTCATATCAAGCTCATTGTGTCTGACCAGTTTTATAGGAGAAGAGTAAGTGGGAACCTGGCTTTGTATTCTGTGATGAATGATGCAACAGCCAAGCTGCAGAAACAGCCTCAGAAGCCCTGAATCCCCATCCCCTGTCAAATGCCTATCAAAAACCCTAGATCATCCTCTGTCAAATTATTTATAGGTGACAAGAAATATTTCTAATTATATCCATTCACAGCCACAGTCAGTGAATATTGTGCAAAGAGATTGCCAAAACAGATTTTGCCAAGTAAGTCTGCAACTAGGACAGCTGAGGTGGCTGCTGTGTTTGCAGAATGGCCTCTATAAAAGTAGAGCCCAGACGCCTCTGGCCTGTCCTTCCTCAAAACTCTTAAAGGTATGTATAGTGGAAGAACACTTGAGTAATTGTACATTCTCACATATAGTGATGATTCATTTAAAGGAGATGATTGTTATTTCCCAATTTTTAATTTTCTTTTCAACATTCCTCAGGACGACATTGTACACAATATAGTTACTAGTAGTTCGTGACTAAATGGGAAAAAAATCCTGCATTATCTGTTTTTTCTTTCAACAGTAGTCTGCTTTGAGCCTGCCACCTTCTTCATCTGATAACACAAGAGGTAAGAGGAATTTATTGTTACACTCTAAAGAACAAAGTATCTCTATATTGCTACATCTTAATGAGCTACCATTTAATTTCCTGATTAGTATTGGGTATAGGATACAAAGAACAGATGTTCTTTAAAAGTGGCCTAAGATTTTGACTTTTCAGGACTTTTACCCAGACAAAAACTTAATGAAAGTTCTCTTTCATATGTTATTAGAACTTCAAAAAGAATATAACCATCATACATAATACTTAGCATGACTTACTACTTCAGTTAAACTAGTAAAAAAGACAACATGATGAAATCAATAATGTGTTCATCTGGAAGTCAAAACTTCCAGTTGCCAATCTAGGCTTTTCCCTAAATCTGCTTGCCTGGGTCAAACCAGTTAGCCTTTATGTATCTTCAAACACAGTGTGTTGCAGTGAAATTAACACTGAACCTGTATTTAGGAGAACTGGGCTCCTGTCTCATCACTGCCTCTTACCAATGACCCTTCACCTTTCAGATTTTTTTTCTTCATCAGTAAAATGAGGAGACTGGATTCTAGATGACCACTAAGGTCTTTCCAGTTTTTTCTGTCTGTAACCTAAGTCAGTGGTTTTCCAACCCCTTCCATGGAATCAAAGCACTTAAAGGCTCACCTCCAAGGAGGAGGTGGGGGAGGGAGAGAGGGAGAGAGGGAGAGAGGGAGAGGGAGAGAGAGAGGGAGAGAGAGACCCACTATGCATTTAATGATTTAATGATTATTTTAAATAAGTTTATATTCAATACAGTCCTTATATTCATTTAGAAAAAGAAAGAAAACGTATTATTTATTTGGAAATGTTGTTTGTTCAAACTTAAAGCAATTATAACCATGTAGGTGGATTCAGACCTTCTGCAACAAATCAGGCTTCATGGAGACTTATGACCCACAAGTTGGGAAACAATTGATCTAAGACATTAGAGGGATATCCTTTCTGCGTTTTCACAGATATACTGAATTTTGAATCACTAGATGGTAGTGTATTGTTAATTCAAAACAAAAAATGTAATACAATAACATTTCTGCTTTGAAAAAAACATCCTAATATTAATGTTCCATTATCTATCCCCTGAAAATTTATCTGTATCATCAAGAGACTTTTTTTAAAAAACTGATTTTGAATTACAGTATATGGCAAATTCCATATCCAGCAGTTTAAGTTGAGAGGAAGCTTAATATGATGAAAGACCAAAATCTTTTCTGGAAAATCTACAAAAAGTTGAGGCTATTATTGTCATTATCATTGCTGTTGGCAACCAAGACACTGTGGTGTTTTCCCCCTGGTATTGGGGATTGAACATGGGGCCTTCACACTAAGCTACATTCCCAGCCCTTTTTATTTCTTGAGACAGGGTCTTGCTAAGTTGCCCAGGCTGGGCTCAAACATGTGACCTCTTGCTCCAGACTCCCAGAGTGCAGGGATTACAGGCATGCACCACCACACCTGCCTCAAGACATTGCTTTCTACAAATCATCTTGTCTTTCACTCCACAGAAGTCAGCTTCTTTTACTCTGGTCAGAGCTAAAGGACTTATTCTATTTGCTCATAATTAATTTGTCAGTGGGAAAAACTAACTTCACTTTGGCTTGAAACTTTATATTGACTATCAATTTCAGAAGAGCTATTTAAAAGATTGATATTTTTAAAAAGAAAGGAGCAGAAAAGATATAGTTATATAAACCTAAAACAGAACAAGATTAAAAGTGGCATGCTAGGATCCACCAAAACTCAGAGAAATATGTACTGCAAATCTGAAATTACTGTGATGCTTTATTAAAAATTCAGATGTTGTTTTTCTCCAAGGATAATTTAAAGTGATTTTTGTTTAGAAAATATTGCTGACTTTAAAAGATTTGAAAACTGATAAAAGAAACTAAATTTTGATTTAGGACAAAATCACTTTTGGATTCTCAACTTTCATTGTACTTATTTCACCCTTTCCTTACCCAGTACACATCAGTAACTAGAGATATATTTATTAGGTGTTTTCAACCTGAACTTGTGTCCTGAAAGAACCCATATATCTTTTCACATCCAAATTTAATATTTTCCACATCCAATTTTAATAATTTGGGGAAATATTCCTATATATTTGTTTTTAAAATAGGTTCATTTAGATTGTAAAGCCATTAAAGAGTTATTTTCTATTTCTGTATATCACCATAATGTAAAAAAAAAAAAAAATAAGGAGGAGGGTTGGAGAAAAGGAAAGGGGAAAAGGCAAGTAGAAGCAAAGATTCTGAACACACGTGGAGCATAACAAATGTTGCTGGGTGAATATCATCAGTCCCTCCACATTTCCCAACTACAGTTTACAATAGAGAGGAAAGAATGAAGGCTTAAAATGTCACAGCACTTAAGCTGCCAATATATGGCTTTCAAGCCCATGAGTGATCTTTCAGTATCTTGGCACAACACACAGGTATGATCCTTACACAAAGGAACAAGCATGGTAAATGAAGCCAACAGGACAACTCCCCACCCAATCCTCAATCGTCATCTGGCTCTGCTTCTTCCCCTAGGTGCACCCAGCCCAGAGCTGCCATCGATAACCTGCAGCCATGAGTTCTGACTCTGAGATGGCCGTTTTTGGGGAGGCTGCTCCTTACCTCAGGAAATCTGAAAAGGAGCGAATTGAAGCTCAGAACAAGCCTTTTGATGCCAAGACATCTGTCTTTGTGGTGGAACCGAAAGAGTCCTATGTGAAAGCAACAGTGCAGAGCAGGGAAGGGGGAAAGGTGACGGCCAAGACTGAAGGCGGAGCTGTAAGTAAAAGAAAGAGGGTGGGAGGGCCATGTAATTGATTCTTTTCTACTATTCAGGTGGTACTCACTGGATCCTTCTTCTTCTTTCTAATAGACTCTCACTGTTAAGGAAGACCAAGTCTTCTCCATGAACCCTCCCAAATATGACAAGATCGAGGACATGGCCATGATGACTCACCTGCATGAGCCTGCGGTGCTGTACAACCTCAAAGAGCGTTACGCAGCCTGGATGATCTACGTGAGTCTTCCCTGTGATGTTGTATGTCACCAACTCCATGAACTTCTTGTGTTTGCTGAAACAAATTAAGGACTTAATTTTCAGATTTTGCTATTGTAAGTGTCTCTTAAGACCAATCATTTGTTTAGTGTTGTAAATTATGACATATGGGACAATATACCTGTGGAAAACTATCTACTTAACTAAACAGCTGGAAAGCTGAAGCACTTTGTGCAGGACCAGGTGACAGAAAGGCAACAGTAAATGAAACTGTTAAGCTTCATGGAACTAACACAGTGCACAGGTCCCTCCCACCCTGCCCTTAGAACAGTACTCCTAAGGTAGAATAATGAGGTGATTTCTGACTGAGCAACCTTGTGCTTTCCCACAGACCTACTCGGGCCTCTTCTGTGTCACCGTCAACCCCTACAAGTGGCTGCCGGTGTACAACCCCGAGGTGGTGGGTGCCTACAGAGGCAAAAAGCGCCAGGAGGCCCCGCCCCACATCTTCTCCATCTCGGACAACGCCTATCAGTTCATGCTGACTGGTGAGTAAATCCATAATTACAATTTTTACAAGCATTGTAAAATATTTGTGTACTTCAAGAATAAAATGTTCTGTACAAACATGAGAACAGTAACAATAAAAGTGGGGAAATCGAATAAGATGCTCCAGTTCCAAAATTACAGAGAAATTTACTTAGGTTTTTAATGTCAAAATTCATATTAATTATGCCAATTACACCTCAAAAATAATAAAATTTACGCCCTAATTCTGCCTTTTATTTTTAAAATTTCAGTTAAAAGTCATCACAAGCACTGTAGGAAACTGTATTGGACATTAATAATATGACAAAATTTTGCACTATGAAAAAAATGACTGAATGGGACAGGAAACTATTATTTATCTGTGATTGCTTGATTATTCTCATGGATAAAGTGGTGAAATAATGCATTCCATATTCTATTATGTGAGTGGCAATAGGAGTGTAATGCACAGGTCAATTAACACACTTTTCCTGATTATTTTTAAAAGTTTCTTGCGAAAAGCAAACCACAATTTATATTGTTCTTATTTTCTGTGAGTGGGGAATTTTAAAAGACAATTTTGAGTTTATTAAGTTTACTATGTGCTAAGTGTGTTTGCTGTGTTGTTTTACATTATCTTTGGGTTTCTCTTTCACAGATCGTGAGAACCAGTCAATCCTGATTACGTATGTAGATGTCATGACTTTCTTTCTTCTAAGTTTTGATTGTTGTGGTGGTTAATACCACCTTCATTGTGGGTTTTTTAAATTCTGATTGGTCTTGCCAGTGGAGAATCCGGTGCAGGAAAGACTGTGAACACAAAGCGTGTCATCCAGTACTTTGCAACAATTGCAGTTGCTGGGGAGAAGAAGAAGGAAGAAGCACCCTCTGGCAAAATGCAGGTGGGTCTGATAGTCCTCTGAGGAAAGAAGGAATAATAGGCTTTTAAAAATGTGATCACAGTACTCAAAAACCATACCAACCAATTACACTTGATGGCAGAAAATAAATCTTGGAAGGGCTTATAAGAATGAGATGAAGTTTAACAGGCAAGAGCTCCCAAAATCATTTATTAGGAGCGAAAAGTAGGCCAGAGATATATGGAAATCAAGGCCACTTCCATGGAGTGTCCCACTCCCCAGTAAGTGAATTCATTTTATAAAGACTTATCCAGAGTTACAGAATGCTGCCAACAGGCAAAGTGAAAGGGAAGGAAGTCAATGGGAAGTTTTTAAAAATATATATTCAGTTCACTTTTTTTGAAGTTTCTTTATCTATCTTATCATTTCTCTTAAGGGTACCCTTGAAGATCAAATCATCAGTGCCAACCCTCTACTGGAAGCCTTCGGCAATGCCAAGACTGTGAGGAATGACAACTCTTCTCGTTTTGTAAGTCTTTGGTCTTCCTGTTCACAGGAGAATCAGTGTACGTGCCATACACTGATTTATTTGGTCCATAGCTATTGAGATAGTTCTCCCTTTTAATCAATCCTCCTTTGTGTTCCCAAGGGTAAATTCATCAGGATCCATTTTGGTACCACAGGCAAACTGGCTTCTGCAGATATTGAAACATGTAAGTTAGTAGTAAATAGTGGTGACTCAGAATCTTTTTCTTCAGGGGTACGTACATACTGGATACTCTTGTTTTTGTCTATGTAGTGTGAAATTTTCAAAAGTTTAACTTTTCATGGTAGCCTTTTCTTTCTTTTAAATGTCCTTAATCTGACTTTTCAGATCTGCTGGAGAAGTCCCGGGTCACTTTCCAGCTAAAGGCCGAAAGAAGCTATCACATATTTTATCAAATCATGTCCAATAAGAAACCAGAGCTTATTGGTAAGGAGCATCTTGATTTATTTCTACCAAGAAAGAATATCAGCCTATGATGGCCCTCTGAAATGTTTTGGTGACCAAAGTAACTCTGTATACTGTTCTATTACATGTGTTCAGAAATGCTGCTGATCACTACCAACCCATATGACTTTGCCTATGTCAGTCAAGGTGAAATTACTGTGCCCAGCATTGATGACCAGGAAGAGCTGATGGCCACAGATGTAAGTATTATGCACAAACCAGGATACAGCAAAGCACTTTTCAGTGTACAATATTTGCCTCTATTGCAGTGAAAAGCATTTGCAGAGAGACTATAAATAGTAATGCTATTTTTTAGGCTTTCTGAACCCTGGAAGAAAATGACAGAGTATTTTAACATTCTCCCACATATATATTAAAAGCATTAAATGTCTCTAATAAGTGTTAGGTCTTTGTCATTCCTTATCTAATTGTTCCTTTATCCTTACCTAATTCATCCTTTTTTTTTCTTTTTTATCTTATTGGTCATTTTTGATCAATATTTGTATACTAGTATTTCTCTTTCTTCTCTATTTTATGTCAGACCCTACACCCAAGAAACTGAGAAACAGCCACAATATTTTTATCTTAAATAACAGAAAATGAAAATTTTTTTAACTTACAAAAGATTTATTCATCAAATCATTTAAAAAATAAACCTATTGCACAAATGAGAAACAACATAAATAAAATATAGTTAGGAAAAAAATAACTAAATCCTCTGCCAAACAGAAAATGAAATTCTCACAGTTCCTCATAATCAGATGTAAACACAAACTTTGTTTTGAATGAATGTGGGCTAATGCTGTAGCTTTCTATGCAGTATTAGAAAAACTGGATCATCTACCTCAAAAAACTGTTTTGGGGGCTCTGTGAGCCTTTATCTCAATTTTTGAAACTACAGATTTTTTTCTTCTCCTCCTTTTAAAAAGGATTATTATTTTTTGGATTATTTTCTGTTACATATTTCATATTTGGTTTAGAATTTCTTAATTATCTTTTATTATTCTTAACATTTTTAACTTTAATATCTCAATACCCTTAGAAAGGATTGAAAGTTGCTCACAAAAATATTTTTTCTTTCAAAAGTTTATAATCTGTTTGGGTGACTTTATCTTATAAATGCCAGCTTTTATTCACTAGAGCTTATTAAAATATCCATATGTCCAAAATGATATGAAGATGAGAAATACCTGCTAGACGGGGAGGTTTAAAAAAAGGTAGCAACTTCCCTCCAAGGTTTCTGTAATAACCTGTAGGTTCTGTGAACAGGTAACCCTAGTGAGCTGAAACTGGAAGGCAATAAGTCTTAGGAGAGAAGAGTGGCACATGCACATATCTTCTTCTACCTTCTCTGATGCCTGCCCTATTTATAAGCCTTTCAAAGCTTAGCATGATTAACTACAAAGTTAATAAAAAAATATGATAAGGAAAAAAACAAAACTATTTTGCTGAAATGAGAAAATTCCTTTCACAAATGTCTCTTCCCTATATGAGCACTAAATGACCAGATAAAATTCACTCATGGGAATCCCACAGACAGCTTAGCTGTGAATAGATATCAGAGAGGTATATGGAAAAATACTTGGAGCTCCTGCTATTATAGTCTCTTTCTGACTGATTCATTCATGTCCATTAGTGTGAAAAGATAGACTATGATTATGTTTTAGGTTAGAACAACATAGGAGAAGAAGAAGCGAAGGAGAGATTTGGGAGACAGGAGACAAGAACCAAAGATAATCAAGAGACCATAAGGAGCACATCTTGAGGATCAAAGGCAGGCTGAAATAGATGAGAAAAGTCCTGGTCTTATGGTCTAGCTTTGAATCTTGGTTGAGTTAAGTGTGGACAAGTCACATGAGATTCTCACTGTTCACATGACTCAACTAGAAAGACTAAAACATGCTTCTTGATGTTGCTACATGGATCAAAGAGATAAAGAAAATGAGTGCCTTCTGGAGCTGGCAAAGTGTTAGTCAAATATAAGGCAAGGCCCAATGGGGAAAAAGTGGGGAGGCAGATCCCCCATGTCCTGAGCAAATCAGATATGGTGATTAATTGGGAGGTGAGTAAATGTTTCTCTTTTGACAGAGTGCTGTGGACATTCTGGGTTTCAGTGCCGATGAAAAGGCGGCCATTTACAAGCTCACTGGGGCTGTGATGCACTATGGGAACATGAAATTCAAGCAAAAGCAAAGGGAAGAGCAAGCTGAGCCAGATGGCACTGAAGGTATCACTCCCTACTGTTATCTTTCATTTAACGAAACCAACACCATGAGTTTTTCAGAGGTAGGGACCATGTTTTTACTTTTTTTTGATCTATCTCATGAAGGGCAAAAGTAGTAGAAAGAGAAAATAACACTGTCAGATGCCTTGCGTAACTGAGCAGATTTGTGAAGATTCGTGATGACTCTCCATTCAATATTTCATTAAACTTTTGTAAGCCAGTATTCTTTACTTGATTAAAATATTTTTAATCTAGTGAATAATTTGTATATCCACATGTACTGGGAAAAAATCTAGAGATCTGAATTTCCTTATCATTACTAGGTTAAGGTTTCCAAAATTACTGTTATCTTTGGTCTTCTTCTGCCATATTTTAAATATCACACACAACATTGATTCTCCAACCTCCAATTAGCCATTATAATGGTTAAAATTAGGGTGAATAATGGCAATGATATTGAACAATATGAGCAAATAAATAGGTTTCACAATATTTGTACATATTACTATTTGAGCAAAACTTTTTTCTTCATCATCATCATTCACATCTTAAATTGTGTAAGCTATAGTTAGTTTCAGCTTTCTCACTTTGCTCATGCAGTTGCTGACAAGGCGGCCTATCTCCAGAGTCTGAACTCTGCTGACCTGCTCAAAGCCCTCTGCTACCCCAGGGTCAAGGTCGGCAATGAGTATGTCACCAAAGGCCAGACTGTGCAGCAGGTAAACAGGATTCAAACCCCCTGATTCACTTGAACCACTGAAGACTCAAGAATTCATCACAATGTTCAATTTTAAAAACCAAACCACTACGCTTCTTAAAGGTGTACAATTCAGTGGGTGCTCTGGCCAAGGCTGTCTATGAGAAGATGTTCCTGTGGATGGTCACCCGCATCAACCAGCAGCTGGACACCAAGCAGCCCAGACAGTACTTCATCGGGGTCTTGGACATTGCTGGCTTTGAGATCTTTGATGTGAGTAGAAAATTAGCAAATGCAAATCACTAGTCATCTGATTAATCTTCTTAAAGCATTTAATCTTTATAAAGTATACTTTATAAAAAGTGCAAACTATAATTCCTTCTGAAACAGGTCTTTGAAAAGAGATAGGAAGGTAATAAATAGACATAAATAGAAAAAGAGGGTTCTATTTTTTCAAGTCTAGAAGTCTGAAAGAATGGTCCATGAAAGGTTAAAATATTCACAATCTATCTTGGATCCGATCACATTTCTAAGAGTATAGAAATACTTTCTTAAATTACTCTACTGGAATATTTAAAAGAATTCACATTAGGCCGGGGATTTAGCTCAGTGGTTTCGCCACCTGCTGCGCAAGTGCAAGGACCCGAGTTCGATCTCTGGTACCAAAAAAAAAAGAATTCACATTTAACATCATTTTGCCTAAAATACATGATTTCAGGAAGTTACTTAGAATCTGAGGAGTCAATTCTTTGTTTAGAATTATACTTTAAGAGAACAATCTAAAGATGCATGATATAATAAACCAAAGTGCCTTAAATTCAGAAGAAAATATTAGTACCTATACTGTAGCTACTAAATACTTAAAAGTTATGACCAATTTTCCATATTTATTCTTTCCTATAGTTCAACACTCTGGAGCAGTTATGTATCAACTTCACCAATGAGAAGTTGCAACAGTTTTTCAACCACCACATGTTTGTGCTGGAGCAGGAGGAGTACAAGAAGGAAGGCATCGAGTGGGAGTTTATTGACTTTGGGATGGACCTGGCTGCCTGCATCGAGCTCATTGAGAAGGTTTGTGTGACTTTTTAAGCCTTCAAGACTGTAAAGACAAGTTGCCCACCTTCCTGTGTCAAATTACAATCCCAGTTCTCAAAGAACAGGAGTGGTGTTTCCTGACATACTTGTGTACTCTGATCATTTGTGAAGTATATCCTAAGTGATGTTATTAATGAATAAAGTACAGTAGTTTGTAGAAAAATGATAGCACATATATATGGATTCAGATTTTTAACTTAATAACTTCATTATCCCTTACTTTTATTCCTACATGATTTTGTGGGTATGGGAGAAATGAATGAAATTATAGCTAGTTGTCTGAGCATTGAAATTAACAGCAGTGTACCCGTAATGGTGTACTGAGCACATATCATACTCATGTATAACAAGGCAGAATGTATCAAGATGTCTCAAAAGTTGGACAGTAGCCCTTCAGAAATCATTAAACACTCTCAAAACTACTATTGATATCAATAAAGTATGTGTGAACTCTACCCTATGCAGCAGGAAAGAAGAAATAAATGGTATTGCCAACTAAGAAAACTTCAAATAATCAGGTCAAAATTCACCAAAAAAAAAATGAAAGAATACAAAAGCAGACTAAATGTACGTAATTTGGAAAAATATGCTAATTTTTAAATATTAACAAAATATAATATCTCCACTATACATAAAAACTGTAGAGCCCCCAGGAAAGGTATTAATTTTCTTTATTATTTCAGTTTCTGGCTCATCAAATTGGTTTAGGGGAGATAATTTGTGAATTTGTGAAATCATCACAGTTATATTAAATTTGCTACTGAAAGAAGTTAATCTGCTTAGAAGGAAAAACCAAATTACCATTACTTAACTTACTCCATGCTGGTGGGGGATGTAGCTTAAGGTACAAAGAGCTTTAGTGATATAGCAGAAATGCATTTTTCTCTTGGCAATTATACATTTTTAGTCATCAGACATATTTTTGTCATCTCTAGATTTGGGGTGAAGGAAATTACACCATCAGCAGATAAGAAGGTATTCATACATACATACATTTATGGAATAAGAATGTAGTTTTGGAATGGTACTTTTAGAATTTAATTTTATACACAAACATAAAATGCCAAATGGCATGGATGAATTAAACTGAGTCTTTCTAGCAAACATATTTCCCATATGTCATTGATGAATGCTTCTTTCACATTCTAGTTCCATAGTAGAGAATAGGCAACAAAGTAGGATTGTGCCTATTTAATATATCATCCCAATTCTTCTTTCAAAATGTGGCATGTTCAGGTTTGCACCAACTACATAAACTACTGGGGCATAATTATCTGAGTGACTCATCATTATCATTCTTTTTTTCTATTCTTAGCCAATGGGCATCTTCTCCATCCTGGAAGAGGAGTGCATGTTCCCTAAGGCAACAGACAACTCTTTCAAGAACAAACTTTATGAACAACATCTTGGCAAGTCCAACAACTTCCAGAAGCCCAAGCCTGCCAAAGGCAAGGCTGAGGCCCACTTCTCATTGGTGCACTACGCGGGCACCGTGGACTACAACATTATTGGCTGGCTCGATAAGAACAAGGACCCCCTGAATGAAACTGTGGTGGGGCTGTACCAGAAGTCTGGATTGAAAACTCTGGCTTTTCTCTTTGTTGGGGGACAAGCTGCTGAAGCAGGTAATTTTTAATAACATCAATATGTTCTAAGAATCACAAAATAGGAATATACTGTTTATCAGACACAAATACAGTTATAGCAAAACCTAACATGAAAATATTGACCAATATAAGTTTAATGAAAGGAAGCATTTCTAATAACTATGGCAAACTGTCTTAGGACTTTCAGAGCTAAAATTAGCATTATGGATCATTTAGTTCACATTCTCACTTTACCAATGAGAACACCGAGACTCCAGCTAAGTGATTTGCTCAGGATCACATAACTCATTTTTATCACTTTAATAGTATTGCTTCCTTCAAAGATACAGCTGACCTGGAGATAAGGAAATCCTTCTCAGGGCCCACGTACATGGGGAAATGAGGTTTGGTCTCCTTAACTATGCTTAGAGAAGATGGAGGCACTGGCAAATATAAAGTAGGACCTCCCTGAAGGTGAGCAGAGGCTCACTTATCTGGAATCAAGCTTGCAGCTTTGCCTGTTCTTGGGAATGTACCCACTAATGAAGCAATATTACTCTGTCTCTTGAGCACATCCTCCAGGAAACTTACATTGCTTAGGTGGCATTGGGGAGTCCTACCCCTCCCCACATCTACCCTTTCACTCATTACAATTTTTTGTTGTTTTGTGAGCCAATGATTATATTTCCTTATATATTTGTATAATCTACAATCGAGGGAAGAAAGATACGGAAAGAATAGGAATGAATGCAAATTTAAATTCCAAAAGAATTTTTGGAAATCCTGATGCCCACAGATAGTATTTCAAAGACTATTGAAAAAAATTTTAATTTTTCTATTTTCAGAGGGCGGTGGTGGAAAGAAAGGTGGCAAGAAGAAGGGTTCTTCTTTCCAGACCGTGTCTGCTCTCTTCAGGGTACAGTATATTCTTGAATTCCAGAGGTATACTTTTATTAATAAAAAATAAAATTATTGTAACAGTTCTTAAAGATACCCAAGGTAAAAGTGAAAAAACTAGTGACATACTGAAAAATATCTGAGAAATATTTTGGTAAAAATTTACCAAAATGGTCATTTGAGAGATGCAGATGAAAACAACACTGAGATTCCATCTCACCGCAGAAAGAATAGCTGCTATCAAGAAATCAACCAATAACAAATGCTGGTGGGGGTGTGGGGAGAAAGGAACCCTTCTCCATTGTTGGTGGGAGTGCAGACTGGTGCAACCACTGTGGAAATCAGTACGGAGATAGCTCAAAGAACTAGGGCTAGAGGTCCCATTTGACCCAGCTATTCCCCTGCTGGGGATCTTCCCAAAAGAATTAGAAGAATCATACCACAGGGATATATGTGCACCCATGTTTATAGCAGCACAGTTTGTAATAGCTAAAGCTTGGAAACAGCTCAAGTGCCCATCAACTGGAAAGTGGATAAAGAAGATGTGGTTTTTTTATAAAATGAAGTACTACCCAGCCACAAAGAATGAGAAACTAGAGACATTTATAGCTAAATGGATGCATATTGAGGCCATATTCTTAAGTGAAATAAATAGGACACACATGTGTAAATGCCAAATAATTTCGCTAGTGTGAGAAACTGAAAGTGTAAATAAGGACTAAAATGATTAAAACGAATAATTGATAATTTGAAATAGGAAAAGGTCCAAAGGGGTAGGGGTGGTGGGAGGGGAAGGGGAAAGGAAAGAAGTGAAAGGAAAAATTATGAGAAAAAAATGGAAATGAAGTCTATGTAAATAGGGAAGGGTGGATGGGGTGAAGGGCAGACAGGTAATGGGGAAAAAAATAAGAACCAAGATACATCATGTACAGACAAGCACTCAATGATAAATGTAAACATATTTTATACCTAAAATGTACCAATAAAAGAATTTGAGGGGAAAAAATTTACTAAAAAGAAGACACAGTGTGTCTCTTCACATCAAACATTATGATAATGGAGCCATTCCCCCTGAGTCCCACCCAAATCTAACAGATCTAGTATTAAATTTCACAGAAAATCAAGCCCTCTTTTTAAAAACCCACAGGTGGAGGGAAAGGGGAAAAAAACAATGAGATATGTTATGTATGTACATGTACCAATTCCCCACAATGAATGCAATCAACTATACTGCAAATATGTATGAAGAAAAATTTAAAAATTTTTAAAAATTTAAAATTAAACCACCCCATATTAAGTTACATCAATTCCATATGATCAAAGTCTCAATACAAATTTTCTCTGACTGGAAGTACTTGAAAATAATAAGCAGAAACTGATTGATTTTGTGTAACCAGTGATTTCCTATCTGTACTCCATATGTATAATTCCTCTTGGTCATCATGATTTGTTAGAGACACCTCATTAGAATTTGAAATTGGACAAAATTGACTATAGAAAATGGACTGGAGCTCTCGTGTAGATATAACTACAGATTATTTTAAAACATTTTATATGGTTTTATAGGAGAATTTAAATAAGCTGATGACCAACTTGAGGAGCACTCACCCCCACTTTGTACGCTGTATCATTCCCAATGAAACTAAAACTCCTGGTAAGACACTTCTGATATCCAGATAAGAGTGGTGTGATTTCTCTCTAGACTATTATATGGAAAACATGCCATTTTTTCAGGTGCCATGGAGCATGAACTTGTCCTGCACCAGCTGAGGTGTAACGGTGTGCTGGAAGGCATCCGCATCTGTAGGAAAGGATTCCCAAGCAGAATCCTTTATGCAGACTTCAAACAGAGGTTTGTGTCTCACAACTTTCCATGTTTTACATAAAGCAGTGTTGAATTTTTAATGAAATTTGTTCTCCAAAGTTTAATCTATCATCGTCTAATTTTCTTTGTAATTTGACAGATACAAAGTTCTAAATGCCAGTGCTATTCCAGAGGGTCAATTTATTGACAGCAAGAAGGCTTCTGAGAAACTTTTAGGGTCTATTGACATTGACCACACCCAGTACAAATTTGGTCACACCAAGGTACCAGCAGCCCAAATTTCTATCATAATTTTGTCCCTTTTAGATTTTCTCAGGAGTGGAAATGACACACTTAACTTGCTCTTTGCCAAGGTTTTCTTTAAAGCTGGCCTCCTGGGAACTCTGGAGGAGATGAGAGATGAAAAGCTGGCCCAGCTCATCACACGCACCCAAGCCATGTGCAGAGGATACCTGATGAGGGTGGAGTTCAGAAAGATGGTGGAGAGGAGGTGAGGGATGAAGCAGTCTTCCTCTGCATACTTTAGAAATGAATTCAGTGCCTTCCCTACTTTTGTTGTGATGGTCACTTTCCACATTCTTTTCCACTTGCATCTGCTTTCCTTTTCCTACAGAGAATCCATCTTCTGCATCCAGTACAATGTCCGTGCCTTCATGAATGTGAAGCACTGGCCATGGATGAAGCTGTATTTCAAGATCAAGCCCCTCCTCAAGAGTGCAGAGACAGAGAAGGAGATGGCCACCATGAAAGAAGATTTTGAGAAGGCCAAGGAGGATCTGGCTAAGTCAGAGGCAAAAAGGAAAGAACTGGAGGAAAAGATGGTAGCTCTGATGCAAGAGAAAAATGACCTGCAACTCCAAGTTCAAGCTGTGAGTATTACACATTGCACAGTTCATAGTTTATTACCTAATCACTCTCACTGAATGTAAGAATTTTTCTTAATTTAAATTTTAAAAGTAAAAGGTTTTTAGTGAAACACTTTTTGTGATTGCTTGCCCTTCAAAAATGCTAAGATGCTGATCTAAAGGAGCAATCGATGCAAAGCCACATGTCCTGTAACATGTTCATTGTGCGGGCACACGTTGCTTTGGTCACCAATGTGCAAAGTCATAAGATATCCCTAAACACTTTTCTTTCTTGATGGAATAGTCTCTTAGATCATCCTCTCTTTAGTAAATATTTTCATGTATGAAATAGAAGTTACACTGTTTTTACCAGGGCAGAAAAAAGGTTAAGTTAATTCATCCTTAAACGTGAGAAAACTGAGTCCTAGAATGAGTAAGTGACTTTTCCAAAAGTAGCAGAAGTTGCTAAATTGCAGCTTTTTGCCAAAAGGCTCATTTTCCTGATTTTCCTTCCAAACTTAGATATTTGGAGGAAATGTGTTACCTTAGTTAATCGCTAGGCCAAAATAATTAACATTTTGTCTACTTCACTTTTTAAAGTTGGCAATTTATTTGGTGTGTCTGTTGACAAAACTGATAGTCATTTAAGTTTCCACCATTTAATAAATTATTGTGTGTTTGCAGATATAGTTTGGACAAATTAAAATGTTTAAATTTTCCCATTAGGAAGCAGATGGCTTGGCTGATGCAGAGGAAAGATGTGATCAATTGATTAAAACTAAAATCCAACTTGAAGCCAAAATCAAGGAGGTGACTGAAAGAGCTGAGGACGAGGAAGAGATCAATGCTGAGCTGACAGCCAAGAAGAGGAAACTGGAGGATGAGTGCTCAGAACTGAAGAAAGACATAGATGACCTTGAGCTGACACTGGCCAAGGTTGAGAAGGAAAAGCATGCCACGGAGAACAAGGTACAAATTACGATCAATTTTAGAGTATTTGCAAGTATTAATATGTTACTGAAGTATCTAAATCAAAAACTTCATCTTAAAATTACTGAATATGAAAGAAAAACACTATCATAATTATGTCACATCTGTGGGCTTCACCACCTCAATCTACTTGCCCTTACCTTTATCTCTTTTTCATTCTGCTATGCAGGCCTAAGTTGGCTTCTGGTTTACATTTTCCATCTCAGGCTGACATAGTCCTAAAATATTACCATGTTTTTCATCAAGACAACATGTTGTCATCAACATTAGCATGCCTGTTATCTGTTCAAATCTAAAGGTGAAGAACCTCACAGAGGAGATGGCGGGCCTGGATGAAACTATTGCTAAGCTGACCAAGGAGAAGAAGGCCCTCCAAGAGGCTCACCAGCAGACCCTGGATGACCTGCAGGCAGAGGAGGACAAAGTCAACACCCTGACCAAAGCTAAAGTCAAGCTAGAACAGCAAGTGGATGATGTAAGTATGAAAACCAAAATGTTTCCCCTCAAGATGGATGAAATAAACAATTGTGACATGAAATCCAGTGGTGTTCATAAGACTTTGTAAATAATAAAGTTCTCAGGTTCTATCTTTTAATTTTTCCTTGAGTATCTGGCTAATGGCAAAGGGTTCAGGGCTTAAGAACTTAAATAAAATCCATTATAAATTTAGCTTGAAGGATCTCTGGAACAAGAAAAGAAACTCCGAATGGACTTAGAAAGAGCCAAGAGGAAACTAGAAGGTGACCTAAAATTGGCCCAAGAATCCACAATGGATGTAGAAAATGACAAACAGCAACTTGATGAGAAACTCAAAAAGTAAGTATGGCATAATTCAGCTCTAACCTGCTTGTTGTCAGTGCAAATGGAATGTATGTTTAAAGTGTCTCTGAAATATTACTTCACGGCATGTGGGGAAAATGAATAAATGATATCCTTGATTTTTTTATTTAATGAAAAGGGGATATTATTGACTTGTGAAACATGTACCACTCACTTCCTCAACACCAGAAGTATAAGAAAGTTCAGTTATACACAGTAAGAAAGATTGGTAAGAGAATTGAATATGAGTGTTGCTCTCTGCTAGGAAAGAGTTTGAAATGAGCAATCTGCAAAGCAAGATTGAAGATGAACAGGCCCTTGCAATGCAGCTACAAAAGAAGATTAAGGAGTTACAGGTAAATCATAACCTCTACCTTTTCTCAGCACTATAGAGAATGAAACTGCCAGAAATTCACATTAATGTTGACATCTTACTGCTAGGCCCGCATTGAGGAACTGGAAGAGGAAATCGAGGCAGAGAGAGCCTCCCGGGCCAAAGCAGAGAAGCAGCGCTCTGACCTCTCCCGGGAACTGGAGGAGATCAGCGAGAGGCTGGAAGAAGCCGGTGGGGCCACTTCTGCCCAGATTGAGATGAACAAGAAGCGGGAGGCAGAGTTCCAGAAAATGCGCAGGGACCTGGAGGAGGCGACCCTGCAGCACGAAGCCACGGCAGCCACCCTGAGGAAGAAGCACGCGGACAGCGTGGCTGAGCTCGGGGAGCAGATCGACAACCTGCAGCGGGTCAAGCAGAAGCTGGAGAAGGAGAAGAGCGAGCTGAAGATGGAGATCGATGACCTTGCTAGCAACATGGAGACAGTCGCCAAAGCCAAGGTCTTTCTTAACTTGTCCCTTTTTTATCTTTATTTGCAATAATTCAAAATGAATTTTTATATAATTATAAAAATCATAGCCAGATTAGATATTATCTGACTATTACATTTTTCCTAATAGAATTGTATTCAACTGAATCACTTAAATTCTCTATCTGATTTGTGGAAATCACTGTGAACTTTGTCCCTATTTCCATGAAAGAATGCAATTACAAATCTTACCAAAAACCATACTTTATAAGATGAAGGATATAAATGATGTTCATGTTTTCCAAAGGAAAATAATCTAATTAATTAATTAGTAATCTAATTAATTAAGCCAAAATTATGTCTTAAACTATTTCTAGGCATCATGCAAGGCTTTGATGGGAAAGTAAATAAAATTCAGTTCTTTTCCACACGTAGTTACAAATCTCCAAATCCCAGCCTTACATGTAGAAGTATATCATCTTTGCCTGTTTCCTGGTTCCCACCACAGGCGAACCTTGAGAAAATGTGCCGCACCCTAGAGGACCAGCTTAGTGAAGTGAAGACAAAGGAGGAGGAGCAGCAACGCTTAATAAATGAGTTGTCAGCCCAGAAGGCGCGTTTACACACAGAATCAGGTCAGTCATTGAGTGTCTGTAGCCTTCGGAGAGACGCAGAACGGAAGGCGAGTCTCTGTCCTCAGAACACAGATCATATTTCAGGCAATACACACCCATTTATTATTTCTTAGTTACTCCTTCATCTTTTTACTATGAAATGGTAAAAAGGAATGATCATACATTATAACTGGAGGAAAACATTAAGCTTTCTGAACTCAAGAGATTTTTATTAGCTTGGCATTACTCAAAAAAATAATAATAATAATCCCAAAGCCTAAAACATGAAAGAAAACTCCTACAAACTTTAAAAGCAACAAGAATAACCCTCTCAATGCACTGAAGCTTCCTTCCATCATACAAAATAAGGAAGTTCTCATCAGTCTATCCTTCAAATTTTTCTTCACCTAAACAATGGAACTAAATCATTTGTGTTTTTTATTCTACAGGTGAGTTTTCCAGACAACTAGATGAGAAAGATGCTATGGTTTCTCAGCTATCCCGAGGCAAGCAAGCATTTACACAACAGATTGAGGAATTAAAGAGGCAGCTAGAAGAGGAGTCGAAGGTGAGACTTCTCCAATTGATACTTTCAATCGCTTGAAGTGTGTGACGTGACATACTACTGAGCTTCACTCAGAGACTATGGGTGATCCAAACATAAACTTACATTATTCACTTTTTGTTGGTCTAGGCCAAGAATGCCCTGGCCCATGCCCTACAGTCAGCCCGCCATGACTGTGACCTGCTTCGGGAGCAGTACGAGGAGGAGCAGGAAGCCAAGGCTGAACTGCAGAGGGCGCTGTCCAAGGCCAACAGTGAGGTTGCCCAGTGGAGGACCAAATATGAGACGGACGCCATCCAGCGCACGGAGGAGCTGGAGGAGGCCAAGTATGGGTTTTCCATGATAGAAAAGAAAGAAACAAAAGTAAAAATGATGAAGATAAAGTAGAGAAAGAGATTATTTCAGGCATGGGGATAGATGAAGAATTTCCATCTATTATATTATAGGTGGTGAATTCCACCATAGTCTCCTTATAGCTCAGTGTATGTCCATTGAGAACTGGGACAGCAGCTTTCCACATTCTGGTACAGAAACACCTTACATTCCTTTCCATCGAAATGTCTTATTCAGTCTATCCTTCATAAATTAAGTAGGACCAATTTCCTTTCACAGAAGGAAAATATGGAGGTATTAAGATTATCTGGTATATTATTATGAATATCATAATCAACAATAATCAATTTTTCATTAGCTATGGAGTGTTGAATGTTTGGAAAAAGTTTATAATACATGAGTATCAATGGACTTATTCACAAATTACACGTAAAGTTTGTGTAATAAAACTCATAGGAGTTACATATAGAAGGAAAAAAATTATATTCTTAGCGAAGAAAGCCTTCCAAATTTTCATTTGATCTCAGTTGTTAGAATTAAACCAAATGAGAAAATCTGGCAAGCATTTGCAGAGGAAACATTCTAAATAATGGTGTGGGGTGGGAGAAGCGGTCAGTTAAGTGGGTTGCTGAAGGAAGAAGTAAATAAGACTTGGGAGGTTATTTGGAAAATATAGTAATGGAATAATACTTATTTTCTGGGGATATCTAATCCAGAGAGTTACTGATTAGCTGTACAACCTTGAATGTGTCATTCCAAGAACAGCAGAGAGGACCACACTAGAAAATGTCTAAGAATCCTACTTAAAACTAACATTCTTTAATGTAATACCTCCTGTTGATAGTTTCCATTGTTTACTCAACATCGCATTTTCACATTGCTCACTCATCTTAAAGGCTTACTCTTGTGCGCCCCCCCCTTCATAATTACATTTAACAACTGAGAGAGATAAGCACTCACTAGGGAAAACAGAATCCTAGGAGAGACAAAGTGGGTAGTAAGAAGCTATTTTAGAAAAACTTGTAGATATAAGGATAAACACTCTTGGGGAAAATATGATTTCCCAGTGAGCAGATTTTTGGAGTTCATTGTGGTAACTGATTCTACTCTTAGTCACTCCCATTGACCAATTTTTCAGGAAGAAGCTGGCTCAGCGTCTGCAGGATGCTGAGGAGCATGTAGAAGCTGTGAATTCTAAATGCGCTTCTCTTGAGAAGACAAAGCAGCGGCTCCAGAATGAGGTGGAGGACCTCATGATTGATGTGGAGAGAACTAATGCTGCCTGTGCAGCTCTGGACAAGAAACAACGGAACTTTGACAAGGTGGCTCCAAAGACCAGCTCTCTAGGGGGAAACTAGCATCATTCTTGGTTTCAGGGGCTAACTGCTAATGTACTTCCAGATTCTGGCAGAGTGGAAACAGAAGTATGAGGAAACTCAAGCTGAATTTGAGGCCTCCCAGAAGGAGTCCCGTTCTCTCAGTACGGAGCTGTTCAAGGTAAAGAATGCCTATGAGGAATCCCTGGATCAACTTGAAACACTCAAGAGAGAAAATAAGAACTTGCAGCGTGAGTCACTGAAATCATCCTATTTCAAAAATTGTAGGGGGAGATCTTTTCAATTTGTCATTCTCTTCAACTGAACTTTGCTTTTTTATTATTAAATTACAGAGGAGATCTCTGACCTTACTGAGCAAATTGCAGAAGGTGGAAAGCATATCCATGAGCTGGAGAAAATAAAGAAACAAATTGATCAAGAGAAGAGTGAATTGCAGGCTGCCCTAGAGGAAGCAGAGGTATATATTTTGTTTGTTCACCTATACATTACAAATAAATTGAAACAATCTGAGATCTATCATGCTGCAAGCCTTAGGTAGTGGATATAATTCTATGAATAATGTTCAGTTATACTTTGGGAATGCAAAACTAATAGCCTAAATTAATATTATAAAAGTTTGTGAGTTTTTAAAATGCATTCTTAGAGATATCATCATAACAGGGAAGGGAAAAGCCTCTTTAGGTAACCTACATGCTCCTTTTATTAAGGCATCCCTCGAGCATGAAGAAGGCAAAATTCTTCGCATCCAACTTGAGTTGAATCAGGTGAAATCTGAGATTGACCGAAAAATTGCTGAAAAAGATGAAGAAATTGATCAGCTAAAGAGAAATCATCTCAGAGTTGTGGAGTCGATGCAGAGCACATTGGATGCTGAGATCCGGAGCAGAAATGATGCCCTGAGGATCAAGAAGAAGATGGAGGGAGATCTCAATGAAATGGAAATCCAGCTGAATCATGCCAACCGCCAGGCTGCTGAGGCAATAAGGAATCTCAGAAACACACAAGGAATGCTCAAGGTACACTGGGGTAAACACACATGGTGTCAGTCGAAATGTCACTGTATAACTAACTTTAATACTTTATGAAGAATATAGCTCATAGATTAGCTAATGTAATAATCAGTTACAAATTTTATGTACATTGCTGAAAATGAGCATAATTCTGTAGAAGACCTAGAACAGAACTTCATTTGTTATCTGCAAAGAAGACCAAGCGGTGACAGGTGAGGAGACAGAGGGAGTGATAAGTGAGTTTAGCTGCAGTTCACTGCATTTACCCAAAATTCAGTTAATATGTAAAATAACACTATTGGGCCAGCTGATCTCTAAGGATACTTTCCTGATCCAAATTTTATAGATTTAGCCACAATATTTTTTATAATTCAAGATCTAAAGTAATAAAACATTGTATTCTTTTGAGTAGAAGTGCTACCCTAAGTTTCCAAAAGTTTGTGATTAAAGGTATTTGTAGATTGTTCCTGTCTACCAGGCTGTAAGTTATTAAGATCAAAATGTGTACATGACCCTAATCTTGTATCCACTTTAATTGGAACATGAGTAAGAGTCTTCTTCTGTTTCTGTGTAGGACACTCAGCTACATTTGGATGATGCCATCAGAGGTCAAGATGACCTTAAAGAACAGCTGGCAATGGTTGAGCGCAGAGCTAACCTGATGCAGGCTGAGATTGAAGAACTCAGGGCATCGCTGGAACAGACTGAAAGGAGCAGGAGGGTGGCAGAGCAAGAGCTTCTGGATGCCAGTGAACGTGTGCAACTCCTGCACACTCAGGTGAGGTTTAGGTTTGGCACAAATACTCCCTGAGGGTGAAGACAACTTCAGAGGATAAGCGTATTTATAAGACAGGGAGTGATTTTGGCGGGTATTTCTTCCTGGAGTTCTGGAAAATGCACAGAATAATGTAAGTATGCCCTGACATATGGCTGATTTTCAAGTGTATTTATAGGCTGGAATACTCATGTTTATTTGAAATAATCTGGAGTTTTAAATTTATATAATGAAGCCCAGAAGACCACCTAGGAATAGCCATACATACAACATTGATAGCCATCTTGTCTTTTAAAACACTAAGCTGTAAATAGGCAAATAAACTGGAGAATTACAATAAGCCACCAGATAATATTTATGTATCACAGATGCACATAAAGCTAACCGTATAGAATATTAAAAAAAAAACTCTTGGGGTCAAATGCACAGAGGCCATCATGAGTGCTAATTAGCATTTGTTGCTTAGAGTGGGTTTGTTAAATAAATGGAGGTATATCCTTGCAATAGTTAATATGCAGAATTGTAGTATACATTTATTGTCATGAAAAGATGCTCACAATGTAGTAAATGAAGAGGCAACTTTAAAATAATATAGAATGTATGATTTTTTTGTTAGAAATGTACAAATTGTCCAAAAGGATTATTAAGAGTGTTGTGTTGGTGAGAGTGCAATAATTATTTTTGTCTCTAATTCCATTTTGGCCTCAGGTCACAACTGAGACCTTAGTGATCCCGTGATGCTGTGATGCTCCAGGGCAAAACCACACCTGTGGGAGATACCCTGGGAGGAACCAAATCTTCATCTGCATAGTTCCTCGTTGTTCTTAGATTTCCACTGCCCCCAGTCTTTCGTTACACCTTGTTTATCCCAATGTGAAGTACTAAAATCTACATATTCATTTGTTACATCTGTTTCTCCCCGTGTACTGAATAAAAGGTGCTGCAAGCTAGGGGTTCTTGTCTTTGCTGCCCAGAGCAGCACTGATCAGACCCAAAGCTCAGCTTCTTCTCAGTCTCAAAAAAAATAATAATAATAATTATTATTATTATTATTATTTTTGTCTCTTTTTTGCTAATTTGCATAGCCTTTTTTTTTTACAATCAATATATATTACTGTATACTTTTGAAGTTGCAATATGTAGAAACAGTCATTATGGAATTGTTAAATGATATACTACAAATAACTTTAAAATTAAATTAATATACATCATTCTTACTCATTTGAGTAGACAAAATTTACTAAATATTTCAAATACTGCCCACTTTGCAAAAAATAAAGGGGACTCTTGGTTCATTTTTATACCAATAATGATGCTACTTATGTGCTTATGTTATGGAGTTAACCAATATGAAAAAAAAAGCTAAAAGTTAATTTTTCCATCCACTGTGCAGTACTACATAGTATACTTCTTTAAATTTGAGTGGTCTTGCTGTATGTTTACAAATAGCCACAGATAATGGTTGAATACATTTGGTATTAGAAATTAAATTTCACCTGTAATAATCTAAGAGAAGTTTTATGAACAGATATATTGATAAAAAGGAGAAAATGTATGAATGTAAAATTAATTAACTTCTGATTTGGATTTATTTTAAAAATCTCTTACAATCAGCAATTTAATTCCTATATACGCTAGTTCAAACAACAATGTATTAGTGGTTATGATTAAATGTGCTTTTCCTCTTTTTTGTTAATTTGCAACAGAACACCAGCCTGATCAACACCAAGAAGAAGCTGGAGACAGACATTTCCCAGATCCAAGGAGAGATGGAGGACATCGTCCAGGAAGCCCGCAATGCAGAAGAGAAGGCCAAGAAGGCCATCACTGATGTCAGCAGGGGGGAATGCAGTGGTGGGCAAACCTGAACCCTACTGTGCTCTCTCAGCTCCTAACTGACTCTGTTTTCTGCTAACCAGGCTGCTATGATGGCCGAGGAGCTGAAGAAGGAGCAGGACACCAGTGCCCACCTGGAGCGGATGAAGAAGAACCTGGAGCAGACGGTGAAGGACCTGCAGCACCGTCTGGATGAGGCTGAGCAGCTGGCGCTGAAGGGTGGCAAGAAGCAGATCCAGAAACTGGAGGCCAGGGTGGGTGTCCACACTTTCACTGAATGTAACCTGTTCATGTGGCCATTTAAAGCCAAACTGTTAAACACCTTTGTTTTCTTCCAGGTGAGGGAACTTGAAAATGAAGTTGAAAGTGAGCAGAAGCGCAATATTGAGGCTGTCAAAGGTCTTCGTAAACATGAGAGAAGAGTGAAGGAACTCACTTACCAGGTGATTTCCCTTTGCATATTTTCCAGATTTTCAGTTTTCAAGAAAATACAAATAAGACATTTCCAATAATGGTACTATCTATTTACTGCCTCTTTCAGACCGAGGAGGACCGCAAGAATGTTCTCAGGCTACAAGACTTGGTGGACAAATTACAAAGTAAAGTTAAAGCTTACAAGAGACAAGCTGAAGAAGCTGTGAGTATCTCTTTGGTGAAAAAGAAAGGTTTAGGATCATATCAAGGTTTTGTGAGGCCCTGAGTTTTCTAAAATTTAAGGAGCTCTCTTTAAGCCGGTGAACACAAAATTAGCTAGGAAACTAAATATTTATTTGGAATGAGAAAACTTGCCACAAATTACTGGCGCTTCAGAGATTGTGGTTCATTTCTTCTGAGAACCCCTTAAACAATTTTCCAAACATATTAACATACAAATGCTTCTTGACTACAGCACATTTCCCTCCCTAGAGCAGTCTAAACTGTTACACTCACAGGGGCCTATGAAAATGAGGGTATAAATTCTAAGCCTTATTTAACTTCAGGATGAACGCTCCTCTAGACTTTTTTTTCTTTTCAATTATCTATCTCATACTGTTAATTTTGAAATCTTCTTTAAGGTTCTCTGCACCCAATACCACCACTGCTTCTATTTTTTTTAAATTTGCTTTACAGAAATTAGATTTAATTTGATCCCTGCTCCTTTGATCTCTGTTGTTATTGTAGCATCTTCATTTTGCCAAGAAAAAGAGTGAAGTGAAAAAGACTGAGGGGGGTATGAACACACTTATTTATATAGGCTAGTTTGTAGGATGCCCTGCCCTCAAATAAGTATGTCACCAAGTAACAAAACCTTTTGTATTCAAATTCATGAGGCAAATCCTACAGCTGCTTTTAGTAACCAAGGCAAAATCAATCAGAAAATGTCAAATTTTCTTGTTCTCCCAAATGCACTTCTGTTCTCAGGAGGAACAATCCAATGTCAACCTTGCCAAGTTCCGCAAGATCCAGCATGAGCTGGAGGAAGCCGAGGAACGGGCTGACATTGCTGAGTCCCAGGTCAACAAACTACGGGTGAAGAGCCGGGAAGTTCACACAAAAGTCATAAATGAAGAGTAATTCATTTTATTGTTGCAGGGTGACCAAAGAAATGCACAAAAAGTTCTTTGTCACTATCTTGTATGTCAAGGAAATAAAATCTGCAGAGAATTTTGCGATCAAAAAATGTATTTGTCTCTTAATTATAAGCTGTATTGTCCTATTAGAACTAATTCATTTAGTTAACATCTGTGGGGCTCCTACTGGGCACAGAGATGATGAAAATGAATGGTGGCAGTAAACCAAATTTAATAGAAGGCCAGTGACATAAAGTGCTCAGAGGAGATGCAACAGGGATAAATGCGCCCTCAATTACATGCAACCAATTTTAGTGAGTACCAAGTAGGTGTCCAGTACAGAATTAGATACTAAGGAAACGAGACTCATCCCTGTCTTTGAGAAGATTAGCCCCGTAAGAGAGATAGCAATTCAAACAGTTATTGTACAGCATATGTACTCTGACAGAATTATAAAAACTGTTATGCCCAGATTGCAAAGTCCCAAAGACCACCAGGAGGCCGTTTCCAATGTAAGCACACGAGGGTCGTTTATTCAAGCTCAAGCAGGGACTCTCAATTGTCACCGACACACAGCGGATCGAGATTGAGAGCCCCGAGTTCCAAATTAGCAGGGTTTTTATTGAGATTACAGCAAGCTTCAGTCATTAGCAGCCATATGATTGGTTAACATTTAGCAAGTATGAAGTGTAGAATTTTGATTGGCTAGGCTCATTGGGGGTTGAAGGGGATTACGTATAGGTTTTTACAAGAAAAATGGGGACAAAGGTTAGTGGTCTACTGTCACGTACTGATGGTCAGCAGACATCTTGACTAATGGTCATGACCACCCTGTGTGGATAGTCAGCACGTTAACAGATTGTCCTATAGATAGTGGGCCTGGGACACTTGTTTCTAGGGCAAACAGATGGCTGAGTAATGAGCTTAGGAATCTTGAGTTACAGATCATGTCTTTTGTCCCAGATTAAGCACATTTAATCATTAATTTGAAAGAACAAAGGAGACTGCTCCATTTTGGACAAAATGGAATCATTCTGGTCTCACATTAGCAAAATGGAGTCACTTTTGGTCTCACAAAACAAAATGCGGCAATAACATAAAGTGAACAACTAACCTGGGAAATCCAAATAAACTTCTGAATAGAAACTGAGCTAGTTGCTCAGAGTCACGTAGACAGCTATCATGTGATACAGAAAAGGAGATGGTCATTCTGAAGAGAGAACACAGGCATGAGATCTCAGTTGAAGCAGTGGCATTATAAGTAAAGATGGCAGATACGGAAGCCAAGCCTGATTGGGAAGGGTATGGCCTCAAATGCAGTGCTGAAGAATTAGGACTTGCAACAACCTGGTCAAATTTCATGAGGAAAACTGCCACAACTCTCAGAGTAGTATGGAGGGAGCAATGAGTCGGATGCGAAAGGATGGGCCTGAAAGGACAGTTTAGAAGGCGTGATCCATATAGAGGCAGTGGTAATGAACAAAACTGCAGAATGAAAACAGGTTCTTATACCAGTGTGGAGAGAGGGCTTGGAAAGCACTGAAGAAGTGAAAGAGTTTCATAGCATTCAGTGTCTGGTTTACTTTTTGGTCACAGATTTTTACTTCCTTTTGGAAAAAAAAAGTATTTTCCTGGAACTTTTCCCTCTCTGTTACTAAGGAACTTGACTTTTCTCACTATCTTACATATTTTAAAGTGGAACCAGAAAGGGAATTTATTTATTAATTTAAAAAGAGAATATGACTGAAATTTTATCATAGCCATCACCAGGGAGATTTTTTTCTTTGATATATTCTTGAAACTTAAAATTTGGCTTCATTGCATGTATATCCAAAAAATAAGATAGACAAATACCAATTTGTTCTTTTATAGTTGTGAATATCCTTTCCTAATGAGGCTATTTGGGAAATCTCTTTCCCTGGTGTGGGAATACTAATTAGTAATAAGAAGCTTACTTCAAGAAAAAAGAATTTAAAGGGGATAGAAAATAATTATGAGGAATATTTCACCTAAGCCATGATGAAGACTAATGAATTATCCTGCTTAGAGAAGGCATTTATTATCAAATTTAATTAAGCTCTGTAGAGTTAACCTATTGACCCCCAAAGCACTGAGCAACTGCTTTATTATTCTGTCTCCTAACTATTTAAATAATTGCGTATGTGGAGAGCTGAGAGTGAATTCTATTATATATGGGTCAATTATTCTGGGTTCCCTGATTAAGGCAGTAAGGATATTCTGTCACAGTTATTCTGGTTAATATTCTTGCTCATCTTCTTCACAGATTGGGTGACATAGAATTATTTCCTCATCTACTAGAATAAAGCCACACACAATAATCTCAGACTACTTTTAACACCTTTGCCTGCTTTGAAATTGATATGAAGCATCATTGAGGTTTAGGAAATGTTTCTAACGTATTGCAGTTGTATATGAAGCAAACAGGACACATGAAATGGAAGGCCCCCAAGCTCTAAGAATGAACAAATTTGACCTGGAAACAATACAGACAGTTTAAATCTGATTCCTACCTGAACACAGCTCTAAAACTGTGATTGAAAGTAACTGAGACTGGAAGAATATTGTGAAATGTTACAAAAAAGCAAGAGATCTTTCCTCTAATGTGCACACAGGGAAGTAGGCAGAGATGACTATGCCCTAGTGTTTTTGGTAACCAGTCAGACATCATGCCACTCAACAGAACCACCTATGAGTTCATAACAAGATCAGTTTCTTTGCTTCTCTATACACAGATACTGGAAGTAAATTCTGGGACCGTTGCCATAGTGATACTTGGAAATATGAATTTTTTTCCAACTCCATTCATAAGGATTCAAATAACCAAACAGATATAAAGAACAGGGTAAAAAACCTCAAAATTCTCCTACTCCAAGACATTACTTCTCCTTTTTATCCTATGTTGAAATCTCCTGTGATTAGAAACTGAATTATTGGGATCTTGGAGAATGTTTGCTCTATTTAATCTCTTCATAAGTTGAAAGGTACTAATTTTAATTAACATCCTGTGTTAGTTACTTTTCTCTCATTGCTGAGACACAATACCAGACACCCAAAGTTAAAGGGGAAGGGATTTATTTGCCTTACAGTTTGTAGAGGTTTCAGTCCATAATCGGCCAACTCCAAGGCAGGGATGACCAACAGGCATGGCAGAGCAGGAACAGCATGGTGCCACAAGACAGCAGAGGTAACAAGGGGGAGGTTAACAGTGTCTCTCTGCCCCTTTTATCTTATTCAGTCTACCTAGGGCGGGTAGCATTTACACCCTTCATCCTAGTACCCTTGAGCCTAGCATTGTACCATGAATCAATCCCAGCTTCACACACTCTAGATCAATCCTATGACCACATAAGGCTTTGGGGGGACATCTAGACCCAAACCATAACACACCCTAACTGAAGCTATTGGCTAGCCAACTAAGAAAGAAACTAAAGAAAGAAGTTCCTTGATATGTGCCTGAAGGAAAGGCATCACTGAGGCATGAAAGAAGGAAAAAGAAGAAAATGCCTGTACATAGGTCAACTACTCACAATTTTGCTGAAGGGTGAACTTGAGTATTTTGTCTTCTAGTATCACATTCCTCAAGGGCTATATGAACCTCCACATCTGTGGTTCTAAAATTTAGCACACATCAGAGCCTATGGAGGCCATGTTAAAACACAGATGGCTGGACCCAGTCTCCAGAGTTTCTGATTCAATAGGTCTAGGTTGAGGCCAAAGAATTTACATTTCTAATAAGTCTCCAGGATATCTCAAAGAACTAGGGCTAGAGGTCCCATTTGACCCAGCTATTCCCCTGCTGGGTATCTTCCCCAAAGAATTAAAAGAATCATATCACAGTGATATGTGTGCACCCATGTTCATAGCAGCACAATTCGTAATAGCTAAAACTTGGAAGCAGCCTAAAGGCCCATCAACTGGAGACTGGATAAAGAAAATGTGGGGTTTTTAAAAATAAAATGCAGGATTACTCAGCCATAAAAAATGAGAAATTAGAGACACTTATAGTTAAATGGATGCACATTGAGGCCATACTCTTAAATGAGATGAACAGGACACACATGTGTAAATACCAGAATAGTTTCTCTAATGTGAGAAACTGAAAGTGTAAATAAGGACTGAAAAATATAATAAATAATGTGAAGCAGGAAGAAAAGGGGCAAAGGGGAAAGGGAAGTGGGAGGGGTAGGGGAAAGGAAAGAAGGGAATGGAATTAATATGAGAAAGTGAATAAATGGAAACAAAGTCTTTGTAAATAGGGAGAGATGGAGGGGTTGAAGGGAGGTCAGGGGAAGGGGAAAAAATAAGAACCAAGAGAGTATGTAAAGGTGCAAATTTTCAGTGATGAATGTCATTATATTGTATACCTAAAATGTACCAATAAAGTAATATTTTTTAAGAAATAAGTCTCCAGGTGATGATGATGCTGTAGTTTATAGCCTACCCTCAGAAAACCATGACTTTATATCAATCACCAAATCTGTTACAAAAAAAATAAAAGCTATATTCTACTGTCCTACATTTGTACCCATAAATTAAGCCACAACTGTTCTAGGCCTCAATTTCTTTATCCATTACATCAGGTGATTGGGTTAAATAATCTGTAAAACCTTACCTAAGTGTATTTATTCCAAGTATTGTCAATAATAGCAATATAAGAATAATGTTTTATATCTATGAGACCCTTTGCTTTATTTACAAAACATTTTCATATGCAATTTGTCAGTTGTTGGATGCTCACAACCTTGTGAAATAAATCCTTTTGGAAATTTAGAAAGAGGATAGTGATTTGTCAAAAGTTGCATGACTAATAAATGAAAAAGCCAAATTTAAGCAAGATCATCTAATTCTTCATCCTGAAAGCAATCCACTGTTCTGGATTTCCTTCCTACCCTGACCAATGGAAAGATCTTATAACATCACTCGCATAGAAATAAGGTCAGCTATCTGTCATTTTGCCAAAGCAGAGGAAGGGTTATTTCTTTTCAGCCCATATCCACTTGATTTGCTCCTTAACATCTACAGAAATCTATGCAAATTACACCACAGGAATTCCCTGGTTACCCAGTACCTAAAGGCAACCATTTCACTCTTCTCTGCCCGTTATGCTTCTTGCCTCTTTTATTTTATTTCTGATTATGGCACTTATCACCACTTTATTACTAATCAACTAATTGCTTAATCTGTCATTGTAGGTAAATTCTACATTAGCAAAGTTTGTTTTGGTCACTTTGAATATCTGATGAGTTAGACATTGCCTGGCACATAACAGGTGTTTAAGAAATATACAAAGGTTAAAAGAATATAATCTGTGCCATGCTCTGTGTTAGGTATTTTACATGTATTTCCCCCAAGTAATTCCTAAATCAGAGGATATTTTAATAGTTATTTTCTAGTAATTAATAGAACTACAAAAAATTAGTAATGAGACTTTCACTTCCAGGAAGACGAAGTAGTTTTATTTTTACCTATTCCTCCGACTAAGTACAACTAAAAACCATGGACCTTATACAAAAACCTAGCATAAGAGACTTTGAAAGATGGAGACAGGTGGAACAGCTATGGGTCTCAGGACCAGGAATGATATGGTGGTATGTTTCTGGAGCTTTCCTTTTGCATGGTATGAACCAGATTTGGAGTTGAAAAGGCAAACAACTTGGAAACACAATGGACCAAAGAAAAAGAAAAGGCCTTTCTCTCTGTTAAGAGAACAAAGAAGTGGGCATCCCAGCAAGAGAGAAAACATTTAGGCAATAACTGCCCAATTCAATAACACAGAAAACACAAACACACACACACACACACAAACTGTGGCCCTACCCTACCCCCAGAAAAAACATAATGAAAGGCCTATACTATATACTTCCAAATGTATGAAGCTTTAATAAGTTGTCCCAACACCCCCTGTGATGAAGTGGTCTCAAGGGAGTAGTAGCAACATGGGATTTCCATCCCTATTCGTAAATAATGTGCCCCTGCCAGTATTACTAGTGAAGATAACATAGGAATCCTTGGCTTCCACCCACCTAGGGGTAACAAGGCCTCTT
This sequence comes from Heterocephalus glaber, assembly GCF_000247695.1. The sequence continues at coordinate 12,808,764 of NW_004624786.1, read as the reverse complement.
GTCCTTCCCACTGTCAGAATACACCTACAGGAAAGCCATCATTTTCATAATGCCCACTGGTGAAAAAACTATCCCCATCCAAAAATTATAAGACCACAGAAAGGAACCTGGACTTAGAAGTAGAAGGTGTGAAGCATTTATTCCACTGGGATAGAAGCGGCAGGATAACAGCGTTGGCATGGCGAACCATGGCTGGGATTTTCTATTTTGTCCTCTTTTCGTTTCTCTTTGGGATTTGCGACGCTGTCACGGGTTCTAGGGTGTACCCGGCGAATGAAGTTACTTTATTGGATTCCAGATCCGTTCAGGGAGAACTTGGGTGGATAGCAAGCCCTCTGGAAAGAGGGTGGGAAAAAGTGAGTATCATGGATGAAAAAACCACACCAATCCGAACCTACCAAGTGTGCAACGTGATGGAACCCAGCCAGAATAACTGGATGCGAATTGATTGGATCACCCAGGAAGGAGCTCAGAGGGTGTACATTAAGATCAAGTTCACCTTGCAGGACTGCAATAGCCTCCCAGGAGTCATGGGGACCTGCAAGGAGATGTTTAACCTGTACTACTATGAATCAGACAACGACAAGGAACGTTTCATCAGAGAGAGCCAGTTTGCTAAGATTGACACCATTGCTGCTGATGTGAGCTTCACCCAAGTAGACATTGGCGACAGAATCATGAAGCTCAACACTGAGATCCGGGATGTGGGGCCACTGAGCAAAAAGGGGTTTTACCCGGCTTTTCAGGATGTTGGTGCCTACATTGCCCTGGTGTCAGTCTGAGTGTTCTATAAGAAATGCCCACTCACTGTTCACAATCTGGCCCAGTTTCCAGACACCATCACAGGGGCTGATACCTCCTCCCTGGTGGAAGTTCGAGGCTCTTGTGTCAACAACTCGGAAGAGAAGGATGTGCCAAAAATGTACTGTGGGGCAGATGGTGAATGGCTGGTCCCCATTGGCAACTGCCTATGCAATGCTGGGCATGAAGAGCAGAATGGAGAATGCCAAGCTTGCAAAATTGGATACTACAAGGCTCTCTCCATGGATGCCACTTGTGCCAAGTGTCCACCCCACAGCTATTCTGTCTGGGAAGGAGCCACCTCATGCACCTGTGACAGAGGCTTTTTCAGAGCTGACAACGACGCTGCCTCCATGCCCTGCACCCGCCCACCATCTGCTCCCCTCAACTTGATTTCCAATGTCAACGAGACCTCAGTGAACTTGGAATGGAGCAGTCCTCGGAACATAGGAGGCCGCCAGGACATCTCGTACAATGTGGTCTGCAAGAAGTGTGGAGCTGGTGACCCCAGCAAGTGCCGACCCTGAGGAAGTGGGGTCCACTGTACCCCGCAGCAGAATGGCCTGAAAACAACCAAAGTCTCCATCACTGACCTGCTCGCACATACCAACTACACCTTTGAAATCTGGGTGGTGAACAGAGTGTCCAAGTATAACCCTAGTCCGGACCAATCAGTGTCTGTCACTGTGACGACCAACCAAGCAGCACCATCATCCATTGCTTTGGTCCAGGCTAAAGAAGTCACAAGATACAGCGTGGCTCTGGCTTGGTTGGAATCAGATCGGCCCAATGGAGTAATCTTGGAGTATGAAGTCAAGTATTATGAGAAGGATCAGAATGAACGAAGCTATCGTATAGTTCGGACAGCCGCCAGGAACACGAACATCAGGGTCTGAACCCTCTGACTTCCTATGTTTTCCATGTGAGAGCCCAGACAGCAGCTGGCTATGGAGACTTCAGTGAGCCCTTGGAGGTCACAACCAACACAGTGCCTTCCAGGATCATTGGAGATGGGGCCAACTCCACTGTCCTCCTGGTGTCTGTCTCAGGCAGCGTGGTGCTAGTGGTCATTCTCATTGCAGCTTTTGTCATCAGCCGGAGACGGAGTAAATACAGTAAAGCAAAACAAGAAGCAGATGAAGAGAAACATTTGAATCAAGGTGTTAGAACTTACGTGGATCCCTTTACATATGAAGATCCCAACCAGGCAGTTCAAGAATTTGCCAAGGAGATTGATGCATCTTGCATTAAGATCAAAAAAGTCATAGGAGTTGGTGAATTTGGTGAAGTCTGCAGTGGGCGGCTCAAAGTGCCCTGGCAAGAGAGAGATCTGTGTGGCTATCAAGACTCTGAAAGCTGGTTATACAGACAAGCGAAGGAGAGATTTCCTGAGCAAGGCCAGCATCATGGGACAGTTTGACCACCCAAATATTATTCACTTGGAAGGCGTCGTCACCAAATGTAAACCAGTAATGATCATAACAGAGTACATGGAGAATGGGTCTTTGGATGCCTTCCTCAGGAAGAATGATGGCAAATTTACAGTTATTCAGCTGGTGGGCATGCTCCATGGTATTGGGTCTGGAATGAAGTACCTATCTGATATGAGCTATGTGCATCTCGACCTGGCTGCACGGAACATCCTGGTAAACAGCAACTTAGTTTGCAAAGTGTCTGATTTTGGCATGTCCCGAGTGCTGGAGGTTGATCCCGAAGCAGCTTATACTACTAGAGGTGGCAAGATTCCTATCCGGTGGACCACGCCAGAAGCAATTGCCTATCATAAATTCACATCAGCAAGTGATGTATGGAGCTATGGAATCGTTATGTGGGAAGTGATGTCATATGGAGAGAGACCCTACTGGGATATGTCCAATCAAGATGTGATTAAAGCCATTGAGGAAGGCTATCGGCTACCCCCGCCCATGGACTGCCCCATTGCACTCCACCAGCTGATGCTGGACTGCTGGCAGAAGGAGAGAAGAGACAGGCCTAAATTTGGGCAGATTGTCAACATGTTGAACAAACTCATCCGAAATCCCAACAGCTTGAAAAGGACAGGGACGGAGAGCTCCAGACCTAACACTGCCTTGTTGGATCCCAGCTCTCCTGAATTCTCTGCCATCGTATCAGTAGGCGACTGGCTCCAGGCCATTAAAATGGACCAGTATAAGGATAACTTCACAGCTGCCGGTTATACCACACTAGAGGCTATGGTGCACATGAACCAGGAGTAAGTACTCAGCGATGTAACACAAAAGGTGACCTGGTGAGAATTGGCATCATGGCCATCACTCACCAGAATAAGATTTTGAGCAGC
>NW_004624786.1:12634919-12788368 GCF_000247695.1 Heterocephalus glaber | reverse complement strand
TCTTTTGTAGAGAAATTAAACTTAGTTTTAACTAATTTGATTTTTTGATTGGTTTAATTATTTTTTTCTGCAATAATGAAAAAAAGTTTAAAAACACCAATCTAAATCTAAAACATTCACAAAACTTGAGTTACGACAGTAAAAAAAAGAATGTAAGTATATGTTCGTATATGAATAAAATACATCTCGAAAGACACAAAATCTGGTAACTGTTGCTGACCATGGAAAGGAGAACTGATGAGGTAAAATTTGTCCTCCTAGACATCAAAGCTTATGTGCTATTGGTACAGAAATATAGTACAAAATATGAAACCCAGAAACATATACACAGACCTGGGTTAAGAAACTATCAACATTTTTAAAAAATCATTAGACTGAAAACATAGAAGAACATATATATGACCCTGAGTCCTTGAGTTAAGGAGGAAAGTCTTTTTTTATAATATACACCAAAAAAAGTACATGTATAGAGAAAAAAATTGATACAGTTATGAATACTTAAAATTTTAGACTTTCTAGAAGACATAAAATCTAGAAATCTGAGATGTCATAGAAGAGTTAGGATCATTATTAAACCAACCTTTTTACAATCTGTATAAAAATTATTAAAATCTCAAGCATAGAATTTAGCACAGAAATTTTATGAGTAACATTAAAATAATCTAAAGATGGAGGGAATGCCTAAGAGTATATATGAAATAAGACTGATCTTGAGCTAATTAATAATTAGCAATGCTGAGAAATTGCATACACTTGAAATTTTTTCTTATATGTACTAACACTGGAAACAAATCCAAGGGTATAGAATGAAAAAAGAAAGTTGACAAATATATAAACTATGATATATCTATAATACACTTTAAACATCTATATTGTATATTTTCTATGGTCTCATTTACTTAGACCAGTTTTGCTCATTTATATTTTCCCAGAAAATAGACATGTAAATGCATGATAAGGCCTGGAATACCACAAACCAAACTGGTAATGGTGCTTGTCACTAGAGAGAACAGAGGTATCAGCATTGTGAGTGTCCACTGAATGAGAATTTTAGTCTAACCCATAAGGCTTTAACTTTTACATAATTAAAATCTAAGAGAATACAGAACCACCTATATCTATCAAAACTGATAAAATTGTAGCTGTTCTGCATACTATTACAGCAGTTACATGAATCAATGCATTTGTAAAAACACAGAACCACACAACAAAAGAAGTGAATTTTATTGTAAAGCTTTAAAAAGTTCTTTTTAAAAATATAAGCAAAATGACCTTACATAAGTGTCATTAAAAAGGGTGAGTTAGGCTATACCTAAGTTATACCTCAACATACTTGTCCTTAAAATTTTTAATTTAAAAAAGAACAACAACAATATAACATGTTTGAATTATGAAGATGTAAATGACATTAGAAGTATGAAAATCACCCATAATGTAATGATTTTAAAGCAAATTGCAAGACATAGTTTACTATACATTTATATATAATACCATCCCACTTACGTGCCTATATTTTATCTCTACACACCAGGATTATAGACATTTTTCTTTCTATTTATCTATATTTTCCCAGCACTGAACACATACTAATTTCTAGTAATTTGTTTCAGTGTTGGCTGGGTGGGCCCTGGCCCAGCAGTGGAGACTCAGGGCAGAAGCTCCTCTCAGTTTGGCTCTGCTGACCATCCCTGTCTCCAAGGATGAGCCCTGGCAGTGGCCCAGGAAATGCAGTAGGGGGTTCCTGTGGGATGGCATAAGGAGGCCTGGTGATGGCTCTGACAGCAGCATGTCGCTGGGCATCTGCTCATTCGGTTACCCAGGCATGCATGAAAGAGTTTGCCAAATTGAACATAGCTCCTAAGAACTGACTATGAGGTCCCACAAGGCACTGTCAAAGATTCCCTCCCCAGCACACTAGAAAACATTCTCTGATGCCAGATTGGCCCCTGACAAATTATTTATAGGAGATTGGTTCACATACTCTAAATGATATGAATACTTCTAATTATATCCAAACATGCCAAATGTCACTGCAAACTATGCTGAGACTTCATGTTGCCAAACGTCTTGCCCTAACAAAAAGGAGGTAGCTGCAGCATCAGCACATTAGTTCCTATATAAACAGGACTGATCCTTGTGTCTTATCTCCATCAAGAACCCAGAGGTAAGTGCTGGGGGGCTTGGAACCCCAAGGACCCTGGAGGCTGAAAGCCCTAACCATGTGGCTATCTCTGAGCATGAAATTCTCCTCTCAACTTTGTCTTTTGTTTTCATAGAGCCAAGCTTTAGGATAGGGAAATTTTAATTCTGTAATTATATTTCTGGAATTAAAAAGCATCACTAACAAGAAACTTCTTGTTTTATAGTGTGGGACAGTTCTGACCCTACATTTTCATCTGGAACTTCAGAGGTAAGACTTGGTTTTATTCACGTATTGATGACAGGGGAGATTTAGTCTAAGCAAGTTGTGAACAGTTCTTAATTATACATCATTTCCATGTCTTTTCAGTTCTATCAATAGAAAGTGTTTTCGAGTAATTATTTATAAGTGCTGGAAAATCATTTTTCAGAATGATTATTCTCAGAAAGTACTATCCTCTTTTGAGTTGCAGGACTAAAAGAACCATTTAGGATGGAGTGAGTTTTGACAGTGAGTCCTCAGCTGTGCTTACAACAATCCAAGAACAACAGGCTATTTCAAGTCAACCTCTTGCTGCTGCAAAGTACTGAATACTTAGACAATTTACTGACATTTTTTAAACACTCAAGAAAGATTCTCACCCAAAAAATCTAAACACAAACTTTTCATTAAAACCATATTTTAGCAACTTTGGTGATTCATTGTAATTTGCATAAGAAAAGTTATTTTTCTCTCAAGAAGTCACAAGTTATTATACTGACCAAATACTAAATAAGACATATAATTTAAGAAAGATCTTGGCCTTTCCTAAGTAACTTACTATCTGAAAGTAAAGGAAAAGTGAATCTAACATGTCAACATAGCAGAAGTATATTTATCAATCAGGAAAAAAATAAATTACAAGGCCAGGGAGTTAGCTCAGTGGTTCCACTGCCTGCTTCGCAAGTGGAAGGTCTGGCGTTCAATCCCCGGTACCAAAAAACAAAACAAAACAAAACTTACATACATGTGATGAACTCTTTTCCTTTTTCTTCTTCCTGGTAACAAAGAATGAACCTCCATGAATTTATCTATGAAGGGCCTCCATGCTAATGGATCTGTTCAGTGACAGATAAAATCTCTCACGTCGAAGGAGAATGACAGAAGAGATTTGGAAATTAGGGCAATACTAAGTCATTTGATAGCAAGCTAAATGATGAAAAATCCAGAGAACTAGAATTTGTTATAGATCTTTTTAACAACCCACTGAGAGACATAACACCAAATATCAACATAAAGATGTTAAAAATAATTATTTGGTTTATGAGAGAAAATGGACATCTAAAAGGCAAAAATGTTTTTAATTACTTTGAAAATATTAACCTTCATTTGCATAAGGCAAACTTTTCTTCCAAACTACCTGACTGTTCTAGGATACGGCAGATGCAGGCATTATGAGAAGTGGGCATTAAATTACGACAGTTGCTATAAAGTAATCCATTAAGAGTTTCAGCTACAAAGGCCGGGAATCTAGCTCAGTGGTTCTGCCGCCTGCCTTGCAAGCACAAGGTCCCAGATATAAAGAACATGTAAGGATTCCATTCTATTCAACTCTAGGTACATAGTCCTGAGAATTGAGATATGTGATCTGAACAGGAAATTTACAAAGACCAAAGAATGAAGCCTCAACTACACTCTCATTCCAAAATAGTCCTTTAGACTATGGTAGAATGTTGGTGAATGTCAGCCGGAGGAACAGTCACAGTACAGACTGCACGTTCTGAACACTGCTTTTATTTCACATCCTAACTCACATTTATGATTTCTACTTTCTGTTTCTCCCTCTCCTTTGTTCTTTCTTTCCCCAACACAGAATCCTCTGCTAAATAAATAGCAGCCATGAGCTCAAGTTCCGACGCTGAGATGGCTATTTTTGGGGAAGCTGCTCCCTACCTCCGAAAATCAGAAAGAGAGCGGATTGAGGCCCAAAACAAGCCTTTTGATGCTAAAACGTCTGTCTTTGTGGCGGAGCCTAAGGAATCCTATGTGAAGAGCACCATACAAAGCAAGGAAGGAGGAAAAGTAACTGTAAAGACTGAAGGTGGAGCAGTAAGTAGAAAAATACCTCTCCTCATTTCATTTTTCTAGCTCTGCAATTCAATATGAAGTCTTCCTTGCTGGAAATCTCTAAGCCTATTGCCAAAACAAACACCATTTTACTAAGCTGGTGGAGATCAGATATGGAAGATAAAAGAATTCACAGCTGTAACCTCATATCTCCCATTCCCAACTTCCCATAATACTCAGCCCATTCACTTACCTGCCTTTACCATTCCTTTCAGTTCTCCTCTTCTCAAAGTAAAACTCCAAACTTGAGAAAAATAAAAACTAAGCTCCTATCAAAAGAAAAGTTTCTTTTCAAACTCATTTTTGACTGGGCAGCTGCAAGAGCATTGAAAGTTTGAGGCCAGTCTGAACAACTTAGTGAGACCCTGTCCCAAAATAAAAAATAATATGGGCTGTGGGAGGAGGTAGCTCAGTGTGAGGGCTCTGGGTTCAATCCCCAGTACCCCTCCAAATATATATATATATATATATATCAAATATATGTCCTTGCTTAAATAGTTAGTTCATTGCTTAAATAATGTATTAATATCTCCATTATTTCAAAATTAGTTTCTTATAAAGAATAGTAAAGAAACATAAAAATACTTAACCCAGTAAAATAAACACAAAAGGATATAAACTGATAAATAAATCTCAATGGGAAAAAGACAGTGGGGGAAAAAAAATCTTTTGAAAAACTGAATAGTGCTGCAATCAACATGGGCCCGCAGTTCTCTCTTTGGTGTGCTGATTTCATTTCCTTTGCAGATATATCCAGGGCCAAATTATGGGCCAAAGGGTAGGAAAAGTGTAGTTGGAGTTGACCAATGCATGCTATATCCATGTATGGGAACATCACATTAAACCAACCCATTAATATGTACAAGCAATACGTGGGGCGAGTCGGGGAGGTAGTATCCTAGCTTAGCATTGGAAACAGATTTTCTTTCCAAACTCAAATGAAACATTTTTATGCTCTTAAAACACACTGAGTAATACAATGGAACATATACACAAATACTTTTATAACCATAATAAGGAAGCAAACATAAACTCTACCTCAAACCACTGATTCAAACTGGTCTTCTGCTTACTAACCAGACTCTCACCGTCAGGGAAGATCAAGTCTTCCCTATGAACCCTCCAAAATACGACAAAATTGAGGACATGGCTATGATGACCCATCTACACGAGCCTGGAGTGCTGTATAACCTCAAAGAGCGCTATGCAGCCTGGATGATCTATGTGAGTGCCCTTCAGTGGCTGGGTTTTGTCCATTTATTGTTCCGAAAAGAAGGAAGATGCATTTGTTGAATTTCTGATGATTCCAGACCTACTCGGGCCTCTTCTGTGTCACTGTCAACCCCTACAAGTGGCTGCCGGTGTACAACCCCGAGGTGGTGGGTGCCTACAGAGGCAAAAAGCGCCAGGAGGCCCCGCCCCACATCTTCTCCATCTCGGACAACGCCTATCAGTTCATGCTGACTGGTGAGTGAGTGAAGCATCTATTACAGAAATGCGTAAATAGAATCCTTAATGAACAGACTTTATCTGAGCCTTATTATAACGACATATTTCAGCCACAGGGAGCTTCCCTATATTTAAAGACCTTTCGTAGCCCTGATGTCATATATTGCTCAGCAGCCATTTCCCTTTTACAGACAAGTAAAGCAAAACTCACTGAATTCACTGTCCTGCCCAAACTAACACAGTGAGTAGTGGAAGCCTAGTGGAAAGAAGTAGCAGACTTCTGTACACATACTTACTGCTTCCCATATTTTCTCTTAACTTTCTGATCTGGATATGATACCAAAAAAAGTTCAAATAGATTTCTTTAAATATCCACATTCATGGCAACCAAGAAAAGGAGTTCTCAATCACAGCTGCAGGACGCTGTGAATGTTTATCTTTATTTTCAAATGACACCGCTAATACTGCCAACCTTAGGAATGGACCATGAGCTACAACTTTCCTCCCAAAGATTTTGCAGCATTTTTCCATGAGAATAGAAGAAAAATATCTATTTAAATATCTCTCTTCTTCAAACAATTTCTAAAACTCTTACCAAAATCTCTTATTTCTACCTTATCAAAGTATAAACAACCAGCTTCAATACACATTATAGGCCCAAATACAAGATTAAAACCTATTTATCCTCACACACCAAATGTATGGCCTTTGGAAATATTATAAGTTCTCTAGTTTCCTGGCTTTTTCCTGGAATTTTGAACTGAAGTCTATTTTTCCCCTTTTTGTTTGTCTATTTTGTGACACTTGTTTTTATCTTTTTTGGCAGGGGGTGGGGGGATAAAACAGAAATCTCCTATTACAAATTGGCCAGGAGTTCTACAAGGACTCTACACCAGTATACTGTCTTCTGGTTGTCCACAGAAGCAATCAAAATTTATCCAAATGCTGGCTTGCGTCAGAGGTTTTAATACTGAGCAGCTGCATTTACAGAGCAATGTGCACCCCGACCGCAACTGATGCCCCACCCTTTGGGGCTGCTCCAAAGTCAAGGTCACTTATGGCTTGCAAATATGATTTTAGTACAAAATCATGCATAATCATGGCACTTGAACTGGTATTAGTATTTAGTATTGCCAAAAGAAACCAGAACATTGTCTTCTTATTTATTCTCCCACTAAATGCAGTATGATCTTCCTTGATTTTTCCTATAGTAGAAAAAATTCAATCTGAATATGATCCAAAACTGTAGAACATTAAACTGAGTAGATCATTAAAGTTCTCTGAAGTCTATACCTACATCCAAGTACTATCCAGATTTGTATCAATTTCCTCTGAAAAATAGTTGTAGATTTTAGGATTCTCTAAAATCTATATTGTACCACTATAAATTAGAGATTTAACAATTTAGCAAACAGATATAAATAAAACATATCAATAGCATAGGTATTATTGTTTAGAAATAAATATTAAAAGGAAAATAAAAAAGAATCAACACAAATATTCACAATTCATTCACTCACAATTCACCACTTAACATTTAGTATCATTAGCAGTCCAATTAGTGACTTCAAAAACTGGGAGATCAAGTAACAGAAAAATACATAAACTGGACCTAGCCTGGAAAGACTTGAATACCTTTGACCTTAACTAGTTGCATAATTAATATTAGGAAAGTCACATATTCCTCTCTAGATCTCAGCTTCTTTATCTGTTAAGTGGAAAAGTTAGTTTAAGCAATTTCTAAGGTCTCTTATATTTAAAATTCTGTGATTCATTTTAAATTATTTAACAAAAAATTATATGATGCCTGAGGTTCTCTTTAGAATTAACCCAATGAGAGCAGAATGAGGCAGATATGACATAAAATTGGCTTGATGTTAAAAATTGCTGCATCTGTAAGATGGAAATATAGGGGCTCATTTCTGTCTGCTCTTTGTGTAGTTAAAGGTTTTAAAAAAATTGTAAAATTAATGAAATACACATTTCACCTATTAGGATGGTTACTATAAAAAACAGAAATAACAAGTGTTGGCAAGGGTGTAGAAAAATCAGAACTTTTGCATACTGTTGGTGGGAATGTGCAGTGGTGCAATCTTACTGTGGTTCCTCAACCAATTAAATATATAATCACAGGATGACCCTGCAGTCCCATTTCTAGGTATATAACCAAACTAATTTAAGCAAAGTCTCAAAGAGATATTTGTCCAATCACATTCATAGCAGCTTTACTTACAATAGCTAAAATGTGGAACCACCCCAAGCATCCATCACCAGATGAACAGATAAGCAAATGTGGCATATTCATACAATGGAATAGTGCTTTAAAAAAAGAAATTCTGACATGTGCCACAACAGGGATGAACCTTGAGAATATTCCGTGGACTAAAATAAGTCACAAATAAAGACAAATACTATATGATTCCGTTTATGAGGTATTCAGAGTACCTCATAGAGGTATGTAGAGGTACAATTCATAGAGATTGAGAGTGGTAGTTGCCAGATACCAGGGAATTACTGTTTAATGGATAAAGTTTTAGTTTTACAAAATGAAAAGAGCTTTTTAGATGGAAGGTGATGATGGTTGTACAGCATTATGAGTGAGCTTAATACTACCGTACTGTACACTGAAATGGTTAAGATGGTAAGTTTTCTGTTATGTGTATTTTATCATAATAAAAAGTAATAAAGCACAAAAAAGAAATAGATGATTCTTTGCCTTTCAATTTCACAAATTTAACTCTTAGAGGAGCCGATTGGTAACTAAGCAGAAGTGCAAAGTCATAGACAACATCTTCAAATGGTTAAAAAGAACAAGACACACTGTGTCAGCTGAACTGATTCCATCGTCTTCCTACTTAACGTGCATTTTTTGACTGATGACCTTGATTTCTTTCATAGATCGTGAGAACCAGTCCATCCTGATCACGTAGGTGATTTTTTTTCTTCTTCCCTGGTTTGCAGTGATTATCTTAAGTGTAAATAAGGTGAGCCATAGTTTTGATCTCTTCTGATTTCTGTTTGACAGTGGAGAATCCGGTGCAGGAAAGACTGTGAACACGAAGCGTGTTATCCAGTACTTTGCAACAATTGCAGTTACTGGGGAGAAGAAGAAGGAAGAGTCTGGCAAAATGCAGGTGGGTCTGTAGCTGGAGTGAGAATCAGCACTCTGTTGGGTGTCTCATAAGTCTGGATCCCATGCAAGTACTGCTCTTTCCTTTGCAGGGGACTCTGGAAGATCAAATCATCAGTGCCAACCCCCTACTGGAGGCCTTTGGCAATGCCAAGACTGTGAGGAATGACAACTCTTCTCGCTTTGTAAGTCTCCTGCTCCCAGAAGGATCCTTCCAGTCCTTACATGCCAGAATAGCCATGTCAGAATTATGATTTCTGTTGCAGCCCTCTGTGTGCCTCAAGTTTTTAATACTAAATTATTTTTATCTTTCCAAGGGTAAATTTATTCGAATCCACTTTGGTACTACAGGGAAGTTGGCATCTGCTGATATTGAAACATGTGAGTAACAGGGCCACTGAAAGTCAAAACAGAACCAGTGGTTTTGGTTGCAAGGGCATTTTGCAACACTTTCTGTGTATGAAGGTTTTAAAACAGTGGTCTGCTGGTAGCGTTGCCTGGGCATTAATGCCAGACTTACCCATAATCCACCATATGTTACCCTTGTCTCACTCACAGGTTGATAGCCTTGTAGCACATCTTTGAGGAATTCCTATCTCAGAAGTAACAATGATATTTTTTTTCCAGGACAAACACTAGGGCTATCTATGAGTTCCTATGAATACCTATGGGTTTACAAGAAGGTGATCAAAATATACCATTGTGATTTACTCTTGATCTGAACTTTGATACACATGTCCAAGGTACCCCCTCACAACAGAGTGAATCTGAGATGATATGAGGAAGGGATATTAGAGACCAACTAAAACTCAGAAGTCATAGGTTCCCTGTATGAAATTTCATTTGAAAAAAAAAAGAAATTTCATTTGCCCCAGAGCAGGTATACTGCAGGTGCTGCTCTTAGATGATGAGAAGCATAGGAAGTTGCCATGTGCATCTGTAATTTTAGTATGTACAACCATAGAATGGCTTATCAAATTGAAATATCAGTGGAACCAGATGTACTGTTCCCAGGTTTGCCCAAAGACAATGAGGCTCATTTAATATGCCAGAAGAACTGATATTTTTTCTAGTTCTATCTCTCTTTCTCTCTCTTTCCAGATCTTCTTGAAAAGTCTAGAGTTACTTTCCAGTTAAAGGCAGAAAGAAGCTACCATATTTTTTATCAGATCACTTCCAATAAGAAGCCAGATCTAATTGGTAAGAATTTAAATCCATATATGGAAGTTAACATTTTATTAACAATTTCTAACAAAAAAATAATCCCCTAAATTCTGTGTACCCAGAAATGCTTCTGATCACCACCAACCCATATGACTATGCCTTCGTCAGTCAAGGAGAGATCACAGTCCCCAGCATTGATGACCAAGAAGAGCTGATGGCCACTGATGTAAGTCTCTCTCTCTATCCTCTCTCTTTCTATCCTCTCTCTCTCCCTCTCTCTCTCTCTTGCTCTTTCTCTCTCTCTCTCTCACTCACACACACACACACGCACACACACATACATGCATGCACATGCAAGCACAGTTTTAAAGAAATCCATTGTGTATGGGAATAATAGCAAACCACTACAATAAAGATGTGATCACCTTAGATTGTACTATAAATTCTCAGAAGTAAGCAATGTCTTTTGGCCTAGCCTGTGTCCTCTCATTTTCCTGGTAGAGTGCCATTGACATCCTGGGCTTCTCTCCTGAGGAGAAAGTGTCCATCTATAAACTCACAGGGGCTGTGATGCATTATGGGAACATGAAGTTCAAGCAAAAGCAGCGTGAGGAGCAAGCAGAGCCAGATGGCACTGAAGGTAACAAATCTCTATCTGAGTTCAAATCAGAGAATACAGTAAAAAATATATTTTTAAAATCCTACACTACATTTCCCAATATCTATTATACATTTTAGTCCTTATTTCCACTTTCAATTTCTCACACCAAAGAAACAATGTGGTATTTAAACATGTGTGTCCAATTTGAAATGAAAAGAAAATGTTCAAATGGGAAGGGGAACAAGGGAGGGGGAAGGGAAAAAGGAAAAAAGGAATAATAAAAAAGTAAAAATAGAAGAAAAAAATAGAAACAAAGCTTTTGTATAGAGGGAGGGAGGAGGATTGAGGGGAGGAATGGACAAAAGAACCAAGATATATCGTGTACAGGTGCAAATTCCCTGTGATGAGCGTTATTGTGTATATCTAAAATGTACTAATAAATGTTTTGCTTTTAAAAAAAAATCCTACACTGCACATGTATCACCTCTGTAGCTGAACTTCCGAAGGGCATTTACACATTTACACATGCTGTATGCTCTCTTCACCACTCCCTTGCTCCATCTCCATCTTCCTCATTTCTCTCCAGCCCAAATGTGATCAAATGAACCCCCAAAGCCAAACACACACACACACACACACACACACACCACAAAACCTAGAACCAGATAATAGCAGGTAGAATGAGATAGGATAGTCCTGCTGCTTTGCCTTGGCCACAGTGGGTCCACATATAAGATAACCACATATTGGCATTAGCTAGGAAAACCCAGTAGCTGACAATGATCTGCCAAAATATAGGGCTAGACCTAGAAGTTGCCCTGGAAACATCTCTATGTGCATGTGTGTTTTCTATATATAAACCTGTCAAAAATATAGGCAGCAAGTAAGATGAAAAAGAATTTGAGAAATAAAAATCATGTACTTTACATAAGGAAAGAACATGCAATATATGTGACCTACTAGGGAAAGTTAAGCATCTGTTTCTTAAAACCTTTCCTGACCACCCAACCTGACATTCTCTCTCTTCTAAACTTTTCAAAAGTTAACTTTTGAAACTGAAATATGTCATTTTAGAGACGTATTTTAGAGACTTGGTAAATTTTAATTTCCACATTTTCAGATAAAGAAATTAATCCCTAGTATGGATAAATTGGGAGAGAGAAGACTAAGATAAGAATCCCAATATCTATTGACAAGTTTATGCTCTTATGTACGTAGAACCTCATTTGACCTTTTACAGAACAATTTAAAGCTTTCTATTTAAATAAAGAAAATTGGAGGAAAACTGGGTAGACTAGGTTAAGGAGGCTATACATCATTAAACAACATTTTCTGATTTGTGTGTCTGCAGTTGCTGACAAGGCGGCCTATCTCCAGAGTTTGAACTCCGCTGACCTGCTCAAAGCCCTCTGCTACCCTAGGGTCAAGGTTGGCAATGAGTATGTCACCAAAGGCCAGACTGTGCAGCAGGTAAGTACATGACTTCAATGAATCACACCACATCTTCATGACATCTCTCTAAAACTGTGAACCAAAAAAATACTGTATTTGTGAAGGTGTACAATGCAGTGGGTGCTCTGGCCAAGGCTGTCTATGAGAAGATGTTCCTGTGGATGGTCACCCGCATCAACCAGCAGCTGGACACCAAGCAGCCCAGGCAGTACTTCATCGGGGTCTTGGACATCGCTGGCTTTGAGATCTTTGATGTGAGTTATCTTCATACTAATAAAAAGTAAGAGTGAGGCAAATGTGGCCTTGATATACTATGTATTATCATTATTCATTAGCATTTATACTATCCACATTGTTGGTTTTAATACTGCACCTAGAACAAGACTTACATCCAAAATATCTAGGAGGTAACTGAAAGTAATGATAATAATACTCAACACTTACTGAGCAGTCAACGTATTTCTGGCTCTATGTTACAGACTTCAAAAGGCTACCTCATTCAATCTTCAAAGCAACCCAGGAGTAGTAGTTAATTTTAATCCTTGCTACATATGAAGAAACTGCAGTGCAGGGAAATCAAAACACTAGTGAACCATCTCACAGGCATATAAGACAAACCCAAGATAGGAACATAGATTTATAGTGTTTGGGCCGTACAGAAGGAAAAAAGGAAAAAGGTAGATGCCTGGAAATATATAACAGTCTCTTCTTCCAAGTTCAACTTATACAAACTATTTCACTCCTAAAACACTGGCTTTTTCATGGATAAAATGAGAGAATAAAGTATTACAAAGAGTCAGATCTTCAATTGCTATACTGCACCATTTCCCTACTTTCATAGACAGGGGGATTTGCCTGGACAAGGGGCATCTGCCAATGTCTGAAATGAATTGAAATTGCCCTAGTCATTTCACTTTATACATCACCCTTAAGACAAGCTTTCCTTAATAATGTGAGAGCCAACTTGAAAATGTGAACTTTATTTTGAATTGGAGAGGGAAGGTAAAAGAAAAGAGGATTCCCAATACATTACTCTCCCTTTCACACTTAAACCCAAACTGTAACATATAAGAATGTGGTTGCAGTTTTAAGGTGTATTCTTGGCCGTGCGATCTGAGGTGAAAGGAGGTGGTTTCTACAAAACTGGTGTAATTCAGGCCCCCTAAAGAACACCCAGATTTTACCAAAAAAAAGGCTCACAACAATAATGATTATATTTTCTTAGGAATTTTGAAGGAAGAACGATTAAGTTTAAATTGTAACTCATTATTTTATTCCAAATTTTATTCAACAAAAAATTTTTCAGCAATAAATTTTACTATTATAAAACTCATTTAATGTAGGGATTCTCTATTGTTTTGAGTAGTTCAACAGCCTGGAGCAGCTGTGCATCAACTTCACCAATGAGAAGCTGCAACAGTTTTTCAACCACCACATGTTTGTGTTGGAGCAGGAGGAGTACAAGAAGGAAGGCATCGAGTGGGCGTTTATTGACTTTGGGATGGACCTGGCTGCCTGCATCGAGCTCATCGAGAAGGTTTGTGTGACTTCTGGGGGAAGGTCAGGCTGTAAAGATGACTGGTACAGATGCTTTGGCAATTCTAGAAAGTAACACTGTAAATCTCAAATAGTTTGCGATCTACAGACATTGGGATGTTACTATTAGAAATCTTCCTCTTTATAAATTTTGCATAAAAAGGATTTGAAACTGGTTGGCTTCATTTCATTCTAACTAGTGTTATTTTAGTATCGGCTCAAATCCAACATTAAAGCAGCACTGAAAACTGAGGTGGTCTGCTTCACTAGAAGAACCACACTCACTAGTTCTAGTCTATCTATATTTTTACCCAAGATATATTGAATAGAAATATTTTTTCTAAATAAAAATTTAATGCACTGACAGTATGGCTTTGTGAAAGCTAATCTGTTAGAATCAAGAAGTCAAATTTTTCATGCTGCTTCGTAATTTATTTTTAAGAAGACTAAATATAGAAAATACCTTAAATAGGGCTGGGGATTTAGCTCAGTGGTTCCGCCACCTGTCTCGCAAGCACAAGGACCCGAGTTCGATCCCCGATACCAAAAAAAAAAAAAAAAAGAAAGAAAATACCTTAAATAAGGATTGAGTTACTTATATTGTTCATTATTGCCAT
Organism: Heterocephalus glaber; assembly: GCF_000247695.1. Next base: position 12,774,173 of record NW_004624786.1, on the reverse strand, counting down.
TGAGTCAATATCATTCTAAGTCAGCAGGTAGTTTTCATAGAAAAACTTTGACAACAAATTTTATTCATTTAGTAGGAAAAGGAGTAGAATAATTCAAAAAATTTTAACAAATCAGCCCCAAATGCTGTGCTAATCTTTGGAGTTTGTATCCGCCCATCCTTTTAATTGAAAATAACGCTACACAAGGAATGTGAGAATGAATGATGGAAGTCACTCTAAGGATAACACAGGGACTTTTTGAGCTGTGGCTCTTATTTACTTTACACATGTACTTAATTGAGGGAGCTCATAATGCAATGGAATGACAGCCACCACATCTATATCTTTGGAGAGAAGTGAAGTTGATATCAATATCTACTTTTCTGAATCCAGCCACTAGGCATCTTCTCCATCCTGGAGGAGGAGTGCATGTTCCCCAAGGCGACAGATACCTCCTTCAAGAACAAGCTGTATGACCAGCACCTGGGCAAGTCTGCCAATTTCCAGAAGCCCAAGCCTGCCAAAGGGAAGGCTGAGGCCCACTTCTCCCTGGTGCACTATGCTGGCACCGTGGACTACAACATTGCTGGATGGCTGGATAAGAACAAGGACCCCCTGAATGACACTGTGGTTGGGTTGTACCAGAAGTCAGCAATGAAGACTCTGGCCAGTCTGTTTTCTACTTATGCTAGTGCTGAAGGAGGTATTTTCTGTGTCCTTAATCTATATTAAACCTATTCCCACAGAATGTACATGTAACATTCCAGCCTCTGGGATGTTACTCTGATTGATGGGTTTTCTTTTTATTTCAGACAGCGGTGCAAAGAAAGGTGCTAAGAAGAAGGGCTCTTCTTTCCAGACTGTGTCAGCCCTTTTCAGGGTAAAGTACAAATTTAAATGAAAAATTTATTCAGTTTCTATAAATTATGATAATTACCTGATTTAAAATAAATTAGGGAGGAATGGAATGTCAATATGAATCAGTTCAAATATTCACTCCCATTAGAATATAGCCTATCTGTTATCAGCCAATACCACAAGTAGCCAACATTATTCCTTATCATGATTATCTAATGTACTCAGGGATGCCAACATGTCCTTAGAAGATTCTTATTATATAATGAGGCTAGCTTTCAAGGAAGCAGGCTGAACTTCACAACTGTCCCTGCAGTAATTTTCTTATTCTTCTAATGTTGCCCATTAAGAATGTTTGTGAATTTCTTGTTGAGAATAGAAAATCATTCCACCAAAAAAAAATCTTTGTCCTCTGAAGAGGGCTTATTTTTTATAATAGCTGAAAACCCTGTATAGCCAAGCCTAGTGATTTAAGTAGATGATGAAGGCAAAAAACATCTCTTCAGATCAAAAGAATAATTTTACGACAAAACAATGTGATTTTCTTATTTGAAACTGGTTCTTCCAAGGAGGAATCTGTAAGATATTTATTATAATGACTATTTTAGGAGAATTTGTGTGGCTCTCATTGTTTTCAAAACTAAAATGCAAATATAACATATGATCCATGACCTCTGACCTAAAGAAGAAAATTGTTCTTGTTTTTTACCTTTCATCAAATTGTCCTTGGGTATGTTTTCAATATTAGAAATTTACATTACTTATTTATATTTCCTAGTGGTTAACTCAGAGGTGAAAAAAAATCTGCCTTCCTAAAGAGTATACCTAAGGAATATTGAGAAATATTGACATGGAAGTTTCCTGTTGCTGAATGAAACATACTCTGCCATAATTAATTACTCTATTTCTGGAACAACCCCTTCCATATGTTTCATTCAGCCCATAGATTGTCTCAGGTATCCAAGGTTATTTAGTCTTACAATTTTAGACTCTTCAAAAAACAGAGCAACAACAGCAACAAAAAAAACCAAGAGGATAGAAGTCCCAGGGAGGAATACACTCGAGCGAGGAATTGCAGAAGTCGAGACAATTGCTAACCTAGGTTACCACTATAAATTGCTAGCTACTGTGAAAATTATTAGCACTGAAAAAGGTGAAAGAGACCTTAGAAATGATCTGAAGGATTTTCAGATGAGACCCAAGGAAATAAAGGGAATCTTAAAGCATCAGGCAGCTCATTAGTAGCAGAGCAAGGCTACAGTCTTTTGTCTTCTGGCTCCATGTTGAGAACACTTCCTGTGTACCAAGGCTACTCACTTCAAAACACAGAATAATTGAAGCCTCACAAGTTTATGCCTAGTAAAGAGAGTGCCTCAGTTCACTCCATGTGATTACAACAAAAAACAATCTGAAACAGAACTTTCTCATCAAGTCCTTTTTATCTGGTTTTCTAGGAAAATTTAAATAAATTAATGACCAACCTGAGGAGCACACATCCTCACTTTGTACGGTGCATCATTCCCAATGAAACCAAAACTCCTGGTAAGACACACAGCATGAGGTATTGAACAGGCACAGGCTTGAAAATATGGTGCCCTGTAGTCAAGTTCTCTTCTCCATTTTCAGGTGCCATGGAGCATGAACTTGTCCTGCACCAGCTGAGGTGTAACGGAGTGCTGGAAGGCATCCGCATCTGCAGGAAAGGATTCCCAAGCAGAATCTTATATGGGGATTTTAAACAAAGGTCAGTTCCCTGTTGTATTTCACCAAATGCTATAAATATTTTACCACCTTAATTGTTGTCCTCTGTTCATTATATTTAATTATCCTACTAGTATATATTATAAAATTAAGAAGTTGAATAATACAGTCTTGTGGTAAGAAGATAGACTAATAGGTTAGAAAAATAATACGCAGGAGGAATGCAAAAGAAAATCACATTGCTTTGATCTTAAAGGACAGTTGGATTGTCCACTTTTACTTTCACTCTCAGATTTTTATTGGTATTCCTTTTTGGTGTCACTTGCATATGTGATTACATCTTCCTAACCATTCTTTCCTTGCTTAACTGAGCAGATACAAGGTTTTAAATGCAAGTGCTATTCCAGAGGGACAATTCATTGACAGCAAAAAGGCTTCTGAAAAACTCCTGGCCTCTATTGATATTGATCACACCCAATACAAATTTGGACATACCAAGGTATAACTGTATTTATTTACACCTAATCCAACTACCTTCTGTCACTTCTTTGTCTCCTGCAGTATCAGGATGATTTGTGACTCTCCCTTTCTCTAGGTTTTCTTCAAAGCTGGCCTTCTGGGTCTTCTGGAAGAAATGAGAGATGAAAAGCTGGCTCAGATTATAACAAGAACGCAAGCCGTCTGTAGGGGATTCCTAATGAGGGTAGAATACCAAAAAATGCTGCAGAGGAGGTAATAACTACATAGAATATCAGGGTTATAAGGTCCCTTAGCTAGCAATCAGCCTTCCTTATTCATTGATTCTTTCATGTTGTGGCTAACATGTGCCTCTCACCCCTAGAACACATCAGCCTTCTCTTCACCCCTCACATTTGGAGTCCCTCCAAAACTTCTCTCCTGCCTCCAATGTCTCCCTTTCCATCTATGTCTCATATAGCTGCAGGAACAGTGTGCAGTAAGCACTATTTTCATCATGCTGCATCTTGGCTTCTGGCTCCCCATGGCATCCCATGACAAATCTAAGTTGCCTTGTTGACTGTCAAGACCCACTCTATTCCCTGCCTCATGTATCATTTTCAGTCACATAGGCTTTTCCAGCCAGGCTACACAATTTGCCACTTATCTCTTATTCTCATGTTTGCAGAAGTCCTGTTCCCTTATCCAAATTTATCTATTCAAAAGTTCCATTTCGTCTTTCTGCAATTAACCTAACCAAGTTTATCTACAACACTATTGCATTTCCTCTCCTCACACACATTTTGGATTCACTTTTCTCATCTTTAAGTCTGCGTTACAAATGGAACCAAGTCTTTTCCATGTTAGGATTTGTGGCATGGTATCAGTCCTCCCAGACTTACAGTTCTTAAAAATTGGACCTACAGACATAGGATTTCCATTTTCAAAATCTTAAAAAGACATAAACATTGCCACAAGTTAGTCAAAACTTTGCCACTCTATGCTATAGTTTGTGGAAAGGATTTTTTAATTAATATTTTAAAACTTTATTTAAATAAAACCAATTTGGAGCACAATTCATGCTAAATTCCCGGTAAATGTTAATGATCTAATTGAACAGATAAGACAGAAGGACTCAGAAGAGTTTGGAAAAGCCAATATGTTATCTAAAGAAGCTAACAAAAGGGTGACTAATTCAGTGCTGATCAAAAAAAAAAAAGAGGAGAAGTTTAAAGAATGAGATGTTAAATAACATGGTCAGCTTTAGATGAGACAATTTAGAAAGCAACTTGTGCCATTTCATAGTTCACATCCATGTGGCAACAGCCAGGCAGCACAATCAACTTACAATTACCACACCCACTCCAAGATCATTACTATTGTAATGTGTCAAGTGATCTTAGAGTGCTACATGCCGCTTATACATTCAAAGTATTCTTCCTCCTGGGGAAAAAATAAGAACCAAGACACACCATGTAAAGGTATAAGTTCCCGATGATAAATGTAAATGTATTGTATACCTAAAATGTACCAATAAAAGAATTTAAGGAGGAAGAAAAGTATTCTTCCTCCAAATTCACCTTCTCTGCTAGTCTGATAGGGACTGAGAGCATGAAAGACTGGACTATGAACAATACTCACATTAGTAAAGCACTTATACCAAGGAGAAGTCTGAGCATGAGAGTGAGAATGCACACATGTCTATGTGTGCATAAATAGTTCTATATCTAACACTAAAAAGTTCACATATCATAAAGTGGGGATATTCATTAAAAGGAAAGGGAGCTTGTGTGCAGTAAATAACATTCCCTCTCACGGATCCATCTAAACTAGTATTTCTACATCATTTCAGAGAAGCCCTTTTCTGCATCCAATACAATGTCCGCGCCTTCATGAACGTCAAGCACTGGCCCTGGATGAAACTTTTCTTCAAGATCAAGCCCCTGCTCAAAAGCGCAGAGACGGAGAAGGAGATGGCCACCATGAAGGAAGAGTTCCAGAAAACCAAAGATGAGCTCGCCAAGTCGGAGGCAAAGAGGAAGGAGCTCGAGGAAAAAATGGTCACTCTCTTAAAAGAGAAAAATGACCTGCAGCTCCAAGTCCAATCTGTGAGTATTGCATGTTCCACATACACCATGTGACTGTACCTTTTCTAGGATACAAATAAACTAACTTCCTGGTGGCCATTCTTGAAAGAAAAAAAATACTCAAGCATTTTTTAAGTCGTTCATGTATCTCAATATTCTGTGAGGAAGGAAAGGCACAATTACTTCCAAGTTATAGAGAGAAAAGGAAAGACGGAAGAATTTATTCAATAACCTCACAAAATTTAATAACCAAGAAGGAACCAAACTGAAAGCCAAGCCCCTAAATATCTCAATTGGGTATTTTACCTGTTGCCTTAGCTGCATCTTCCCAGACTTAAAAATATAGGCCTATTTTCTAAATGTGGAGTCTATGAGATTTTCTTTAATTTCAAGAAAGACTACTTTCTCTCTGGATCTCTTTTCCTTAATCCTCAAGATTTAATGCAATAAACATTTGTATTTACTTAAACTGAACCACTAACATGGAAAGTTCTGCAAAGTGCTCTTCCTGATCCTGAGTCTAGAAAGAGCCGTAGCCTGGGTGGAAAGAGCTATAATCAGAGTAGGGAGTAAATTTGGTACCAGCACTCGGGCTAAATGTAACCTCTCATTTCCTTGGCCAGCAAGCCCAACATTATAAAGTAACCTGTGAGGGCCAGGGATTTAGCTCAGTAGTGCCGCTGCCTGGCTCATAAGCACAAGGTCCCGAGTTCGATCCCCGGTACCAAAATAAAATAAAATTACCTGTGAAAAGAATAGTTTTCCTCAAATTTTAAACTATTTTCAACTTTTCCTTCTGATAATTTTACTTACACAAAGGTTATATTTTTCCAAAAGCATAAGAACACAGTCTATTCACCTAAGCCTCTTCATAGTTATGATCAGAGTAAACAGTGTATCTCTATTAAAAATGATCTAGGAATCCTTGGAAACACTCATTATCATTCATTTAAACATTGTTTAAAAACTTAAGATATGAACCAAACACACACTAGGAAGTTTAAAAAATTCCCTAGGGCAGAATAATTTAATAAGTTAATGACTGAACTGATTTTTATTTGAGTCTTTTAACCATTTATAAAAACCTCATGAAGCTATACAATTTCTTAGAATTATATATTTATATTATAAAACTCAATTTGAGGCTAACAAGTAATTATTTAAATGGAAATGGAAATTTTGGGATGATTACAGCATTATTTACACGATTGGGAAGGTCTGAGTGGATATAATGCGGCATAGAAATGTAAGTAATTTTACTTTTCTTTTTAAAATCTAGCAATAAGTTGCTTGAAAAGGAGAACAAATGGTTAAAATCAAAACTGACCAATGTCATTAAATCAAAATCTTTGAATATTATACCTAAAAACTCCTAGCAATTATTTATTCCAGCCTCCTATTTATATGAAAAAAACTGAGTAAGAGGATTAAAGCAATTTGCTTATACCTATGGAAATAATAATGCAATAAGAATCCAGACTTCTTTTGCCCTGACTAATGGTCTTTCTGCCCAGATACACACTATTAATAGTCATTGTCGGGCTGGGGATTTAGCTCAGTGGTTTCACCGCTTGCTGCACAAGCTCAAGGACCCGAGTTCAATCCCCGGTAGAAAAAAAAAAAAAGATAGTCATTGTCTCCTCCAAGCCAATTATTCTGCAGACTAGTTTGTTTACAAACCAATAGTCTCATGTCTAATTAACTAAATTTCTCCAGGACATGTAATAATTCCAATTAAAGTTGAATTCATATTTATACTAAAAAATTCAATAATATTTAATAAAGCATTTATATTTGTGCAAATAAAAAGTTTTACAATAAAGAAGAAACTCTCTAAATTATTTTTTTATGGTACTGGGGATTGAACCCGGGATGTTAGCACTGAGATACACCCCAGCCTTTTATATTTGATTACAATTTTTGAGACAAGCTCTTGCTAAATTGCCCAGTCTGGGCTTGAATTTGCCATCTCCTGCTTTAGGCTCCCAAAGTGCTAAGATTATAGGTGTGTGCCACCATGCCCAGCTCTAAATATCCTAATAAATCTCTCTGTAGGAAGCAGATAGCTTGGCTGATGCAGAAGAAAGGTGTGAACAACTGATTAAAAACAAAATCCAGCTTGAAGCCAAAATCAAGGAGGTGACTGAAAGAGCTGAGGATGAAGAAGAGATCAATGCTGAGCTGACAGCCAAGAAGAGGAAACTGGAGGATGAGTGCTCAGAACTGAAGAAAGACATAGATGACCTTGAGCTGACACTGGCCAAGGTTGAGAAGGAAAAGCATGCCACGGAGAACAAGGTAGGAAACACAGTCTGACATACTAGATAGAGGTTCTGCCACCCAACAGAGCTGCTTTAGAGCAGAAATGATCTCTTTCTTAACCTTTGTAGGTGAAGAACCTCACAGAGGAGATGGCGGGCCTGGATGAAACCATTGCTAAGCTGACCAAGGAGAAGAAGGCCCTCCAAGAGGCTCACCAGCAGACCCTGGATGACCTGCAGGCAGAGGAGGACAAAGTCAACACCCTGACCAAAGCTAAAGTCAAGCTAGAACAGCAAGTGGATGATGTCAGCACCTTTCTAATATCTTTTTGAAGTACTTTTAAAAATAAACTTTTGATTTTTAACATATTAGCTTTCCCATTAGCTTGAAGGGTCTCTGGAGCAAGAAAAGAAACTTCGCATGGACCTAGAAAGAGCAAAGAGGAAGCTGGAGGGTGACCTCAAATTGGCCCAAGAATCCACAATGGATATAGAAAATGACAAACAACAACTTGATGAAAAGCTTAAAAAGTATGTACTCCAGAAAAACATTCTATGTGATACCATATTTGAATTCACTTGAATATTAATATGTCATCACTCTGTCTAAAGGAAAGAATTTGAAATCAGCAATTTGATAAGCAAAATTGAAGATGAGCAAGCAGTAGAAATTCAACTACAGAAGAAGATCAAAGAATTGCAGGTAGGTCACCTCTATTTTTCTACCCACAAAAAAATTTAAAAACTAAAATTGAGATGAGTTTACATTAATGTATTTGCTTCACTTTCAGGCTCGCATTGAAGAGCTGGAAGAAGAAATTGAGGCAGAGAGAGCCTCCCGGGCCAAAGCAGAGAAGCAGCGCTCTGACCTCTCCCGGGAACTGGAGGAGATCAGCGAGAGGCTGGAAGAAGCCGGTGGGGCCACTTCTGCCCAGATTGAGATGAACAAGAAGCGGGAGGCAGAGTTCCAGAAACTACGCAGGGACCTAGAGGAGGCGACCCTGCAGCACGAAGCCACGGCAGCCACCCTGAGGAAGAAGCACGCAGACAGCGTGGCTGAGCTTGGAGAGCAGATTGACAACCTACAGCGGGTCAAGCAGAAGCTGGAGAAGGAGAAGAGCGAGCTGAAGATGGAGATCGATGACCTTAGCAGTAATGCAGAAGCCATTTCCAAAGCCAAGGTACCCAGTATTGTCTCTAGATAATGGTATGTCCTACAAGGCCAATGCATTTTTCTCTGGTATTAAACATGATTTATAGGCATTTTGTATTTTGCATTCCTTTGTATTTCATTTTATTGAATGCTCGTTAAAACCCAGTAAGATGATTTCAAAATCCACTTTAAGCAAGTGTTAGCATCATTGAGATACATGAATGGTCTGAACAACAACTACAATAGAGACATAGTGCACAAACCATGCTTGAATTCTAACATATTCCACGGAATTGATGTCCTCAATTTCTGCTCATACTTGGTATAAATTGATTGACTCTAAAATTATTTTAAGAATCAGGGTCTAACTGTTGATGCTGCATTCAATGCCTCATCTTTCATTGTCAATTGTCCCATAGGGAAACCTTGAAAAGATGTGCCGTACACTAGAAGATCAAGTGAGTGAACTGAAGACCAAGGAGGAGGAGCAGCAGCGCCTGATCCATGAGCTGACAGCACAGAGGGCGCGTCTGCAGACGGAAGCAGGTAAGAGCGCCTTCTCTAAGCCCTAATATCAAAGACCAGATAAAAGTAATTCCAGGGCTTCCAAATAAACAGCAGTATTCCTACCTTAGAGGGGTCAAACAAACTAATAATTTTATGGACAGGCCAAGAGAAAAAAAGTAAGACTGAGCAGTTTATATGTTACACTCCTACTGCAATTCTCTCTGTTGATCTCCAGTCCTACACAATATTTAGAACCAGATAAAATGTATTTTATACATATGTGTATATAAATATGAAAATTTTAGGCTTATGTTACACAATTTAAAAATTCTTTGACTCCCGTTATTCTTAGGTGAATATTCTCGACAATTAGATGAGAAAGATGCTTTAGTTTCTCAGCTTTCAAGGGGCAAACAAGCATCTACCCAACAGATTGAGGAGCTAAAACACCAGCTAGAGGAAGAAACTAAAGTGAGTTGCACCAAAAATCTTGCTAACTAATTAAATTTAAATATGCCTCATTAGGTTCTACTTGAGGTTCTATAAATTAAATATCACTGAGTACATGAATTTAAGTCACTGAACTGCACTTCCACAGGCCAAGAATGCCCTGGCCCATGCCCTGCAGTCCTCCCGCCACGACTGTGACCTGCTTCGGGAGCAGTACGAGGAGGAGCAGGAAGCCAAGGCTGAACTGCAGAGGGCCATGTCCAAGGCCAACAGTGAGGTTGCCCAGTGGAGGACCAAATATGAGACGGACGCCATCCAGCGCACGGAGGAGCTGGAGGAGGCCAAGTATGTGCTGTGAACTCCACCGGAAAAAAATATGGTCTCTTAGCAGCCCAACTTAGCAACTCCCAGAAATAGTTGTGATGATGATGACAGAGATATACAAACAAAAGCTAACATTTATTAAACACAAACTATATATCAAGTACTATCTAGTCAGACAGAGTGCTCCATGCCTGTAATCCCAGCACTCTGGGAGGCTGAGGCAGGAATGTCACATACTGGAATCCAGCCTGGCCGACTTAGCAACTTAGTGAGACCCTATCTCAAAACAAAACAAATTCAAAAGGGCTGCAATGTAACTCAGTGCAAAGGCCATGGGTTCAATCCTCAGTACCACAGGGAAAAAAAAAAATAGTATACTGTATCTACACCAGCTCATTTAGTTTTCATAACAATAATGTGTTGGTATAATTATTTTTATCTCCATCAAACAGAAAAGGAAATTCAGGCTGCAAGATGTTAAACAACTAGCCCAAAAGCATATGGTCAATAAATTGTACAGCTGAGACCAGAACCAAACATTCTGTTTCCAGGACCCACCTTGTTAAGCATTGAGTAAGAAGACATGTCTCTCAAAATTCATGTTGGAGGACACCAAACTGTACATAACGTCTGAGACTGGTCTAAATAGGGTAAAGCCTTCATCTTTGTATAGACCAAGATACCTTCAAGTAGACTTTCTCGGGTATCAAGGCTGAGGCCTTTGCTGTACCTTAGGGGTATACACTTGGCACACCATTGAGAATAAAGCAAGAACACAGATAATTCAAACTAAAAGCAAAAATTCTCTTTGCTTAAGCTGCATGAAGAGTCCTGATTTATCTATCAATTTATTTTCTGGATAGACTGGCCAAGTATATATGATTAGAAGAAACTGACTATCCTGTAGGGAGAAAGTACATACAAAGAAACAGAAAGTCTGAGAAAACAAGTAAAATATACTCAATACATTTTTGACCAATAAAATATCTAGTTAGCCTCAAATTCATTTTGGGATAAGAAGCGATATCAACCAATTAAATTGTCTCAGCTAATCATTTTCACAATGGTCCGCAATCAGAAATCCTAAAAGCCCCAAATTACTGAAGTAGTAAAATACACATAGTACTAGCACTAACTGCAGCCTCTAAAAATTCAATAACATACCAAGGGTTTGACTCAAATTATTCCCCATTTAGGACCTTTCCATGCACTTTATCACTCTAGGAAGCAGTTCTGGCTGCCACAATTTTGAAAATCATGAGTTCTGGCAATAAAGAACAGTACTGTGAGAAGGGACCCTGGAGGTTATCACTTTCCTCCAACTTAGTCTTGGCCAGGTCTTGACTACCTGGCTAACTTTTCAGGAAGAAGCTGGCTCAGCGTCTGCAGGAAGCTGAGGAGCATGTAGAAGCTGTGAACGCCAAATGTGCTTCCCTGGAGAAAACAAAGCAGCGGCTCCAGAATGAGGTGGAGGACCTCATGCTAGATGTGGAGAGATCTAATGCTGCCTGTGCAGCTCTGGACAAGAAGCAAAGGAACTTTGATAAGGTGGCTCAGCCTGCTTCAACTTTATAATGTTTTATGTGGGATTCTTTTTCCTTGGACAAACTGACAACATACTGTTTTGCAGATCCTATCCGAGTGGAAACAAAAGTATGAGGAAACCCAGGCTGAACTAGAGGCCTCCCAGAAGGAGTCCCGTTCTCTCAGCACTGAGCTGTTCAAGGTGAAGAATGCCTATGAGGAATCCCTGGATCAACTTGAAACACTCAAGAGAGAAAATAAGAATTTGCAGCGTAAGTCCTTGTGACTTTCTGTATCCTACATTTCCCTGGCAGGACTCTTCCAAGCTCCCATCAGTCTAATCAGGTCTGCTTTGTCTGTTCATCCACAGAGGAGATTTCAGACCTCACAGAGCAGATTGCAGAGGGAGGGAAGCAAATTCATGAATTGGAGAAAATAAAGAAGCAAGTGGAACAAGAGAAATGTGACATTCAGGCTGCCTTAGAGGAGGCAGAGGTACATTCTACTATGCTTTGGGAAAAATAAAATTATCAGTGAAATGACTCAAAATGGACAATGTAACATGAGATGGACACATTATTATGGAGGTGGTGACAATGTGAATTCATATGACTTCTGTGAAGGGCAACTTGGCAATCATTATCAAAAGCCTTAAAAATGTAATTACTCTGACCCATCAATTCTCTTGGAATTTATCCCAACAAAGTGCTCTTAAAAGAGACAAAGTTTTAAAACAAAAATGTGTAATCCAAGAACAAGAATAAGCAAATTTTAAAACAGCCATATGATGGACTTCTATACAGTCATTAAGTAAGATTAATGTGGGAAAATAATTATGGTAGATAAAAATAAATACTTTTAAAAATGCTTTTTGAAAGCAAGACAGAAACCTGCATACTCAACTTTGAGTATGTAAAAATATATAGGAATAGGAAAACAAACTAGAAAAATGGTTATCTCTGAGTGGGGACACACGGATAGCTTTTTCTTTGTTTTCATGAACTACCCCCACATTGATAGTACATTGAATATGTATTATCTAAGCAGAAAAATATACAAATATAGTTTAAAACTGATAGTTTCTACACTAGACATTAGTATATCACACATAGACATTTTAATTTATAAAACAGATTGTGAGTTAATGTTACTACACATAGGTTTAGTCACATACATTTGTTAATATGAAAATGAGTATTTATATATCACAAAGCACTTTTATTTCAGAACTGCCCTATATAATCTGTGACTAAGAAACAAAAGAATGATTTTCCTAGCAGATTCCTGGGACCACTGTTACTTTGTAAAACTAGACAAGCACATTAATAAGAGTTTGTCTCACAAAGGAATAGACTCCCAATATTCAAGTTCTTTTCCATTACTAATTAGTTGTTGTTTTATTAAGGCATCTCTGGAACATGAAGAAGGAAAGATTCTACGTATCCAGCTTGAGTTAAACCAAGTCAAGTCTGAAGTTGATAGGAAAATTGCTGAAAAAGATGAAGAAATTGACCAGCTGAAGAGAAACCACATTAGAGTCGTGGAGACACTGCAGAGCACACTGGATGCTGAGATCAGGAGCAGGAATGATGCTCTAAGAGTCAAGAAGAAGATGGAGGGAGATCTGAATGAAATGGAAATCCAGCTGAACCACGCCAACCGCCTGGCTGCAGAGAGCTTGCGGAACTACAGGAACACCCAAGGCATCCTCAAGGTAGATGGGTCTTTAGCCTCTCAGATAAATCAAGAGAGTTACTGTCCCACATGCTTCATTAACCATTCTTTTCACAAATTATAGAGCTGAATACACAAAGGCAGGTAAATGCACATAGAACCTATTCTTTTAAAAACTGTATAGACAAAATAGAAGCCCAGAGACTAAGGTGTGACATGATAGACCGTGCATAGCCTTTGGCACCAGATAGGCCTGAAGCTGAGTCTTGGTTTTGTCATTTACTAGCTGCCTGATATTAGATAAGTTATTTAACCTCTCAGAACTTCTGTTTCTTCTTTTACAAAGTAAGAAGGAAACTTCTCACCACAGAGTTGCTGTGAGGATCAAATGAGGTAAACAGATGTGAAGTACTGGGAAGAGTGAATGCATAGAAAATGCTTCATAAATGATAAATATGAGTGATTTTCAATAAGTACTTAAAAGCAGAAATAGAACAAGAACCCATGTCTTCTGATAATTCTCTCTTAACCGGGCCAGGGATTTAGCTCAGTGGTTCCACCCCTGCCTCACAAGTGCAAGGTCCTGAGTTCGATCCCCGCTACAAAAAAAAAAAAAAACTCTCTTAACTTAAGCAAGTGACATCACCATTCTCAAGCTCGTTCAAATGACAAGCATGTCGTGTCATGTTCCTGACACCAATACACCCTTCTAATTTGTCTCCTGGAATGTGTTCATCCTCTTCAGAATGTTTAAGACCTTTTTAACTTAATAGGACACCCAGCTGCACCTGGATGATGCTCTCCGGGGCCAGGAGGACCTGAAGGAGCAGCTGGCGATCGTGGAGCGCAGAGCCAACCTGCTGCAGGCAGAGGTGGAGGAGCTGCGGGCCATGCTGGAGCAGACAGAGAGGAGCAGGAGAATCGCAGAGCAGGAGCTCCTGGATGCCAGTGAGCGTGTCCAGCTCCTCCACACTCAGGTAAGGCAAAATACTGTTACCCTGGAAGTGATGAGTCAGAGTATATTGTAGGTGTACCTCATTTTTATAAATATGTGTACATAAATAAGGGCAGGGGGTATGCTCGAAAAGATCAATTTCAGTTATCCATGGGTGAAACAATCAGTGATTTTGGTGGGTAAAAATTTTGAGAAAATATTCTCATAAGACAAATTCAGAACTCCTCAAGGGAGTAAACCATGAAAGTTCACAGAGACTAGATTCCTTCTAATTGAGAAACCCCCATGACAAGCATTCACAAAAGGAATCTTTTTTTTTTTTTGGTACCGGGATTGAACTCGGAACCTTGCGCTTACGAGGCAGGCGGTGGCACCACTGAGCTAAATCCCCAGCCCAAGGAATCTATTCTTTTATAACATATTATTCTCAACCTTTGAAGGGATAGGATGCTAGTTACATATGATTGAAATATAATTGAAAGAGCAAAAACTTAATGTCTGCCAACATAGAGGCATTCTTAAACTCCAGAATCCTTATGTATAAATCAGGTGGACATTGGGGCATTAGTGTGAGGAAGGGAGTTCCCAACCTGGCAAATGATTAATATTTCACACTGAACAAATACTTAAAGTCTAGTTCAATGCTAACATCAAGTTCCTTGGACTACCGAACTATGTAACATTTGTAGAATCCCAATAAGGCAAACTAACCTTGTAAATTTTCACCGTTTTTAACAGAACACCAGCCTCATCAACACCAAGAAGAAACTGGAAAATGATGTCTCACAACTCCAGAGTGAAGTGGAAGAAGTAATTCAAGAATCACGCAATGCAGAAGAGAAAGCCAAAAAGGCCATCACTGATGTGAGCAAGATGAACATTTGCCTTCCTGACACACCAGTGCTACCTGCTACCACCAGGTTTCATTATTTGCTTGACTCATTTGCTAAATAGGCCGCCATGATGGCCGAGGAGCTGAAGAAGGAGCAAGACACCAGCGCCCACCTGGAGCGGATGAAGAAGAACCTGGAGCAGACGGTGAAGGACCTGCAGCACCGTCTGGATGAGGCTGAGCAGCTGGCGCTGAAGGGCGGCAAGAAGCAGATCCAGAAACTGGAGGCCAGGGTGGGTGTTTCAATCTCTTAAGCCTGGGAAAGGAAAAAGGTCACTCCCCCTCCCCTTCTCTCTTCCTATATATGGAGTCCCATCCTTGTTCTAGAGTCAGGAAGACCCAACCTGTACCTTTAACAGCTCCAGAGCAAATTAATAGCCCCAAGACTGCATATGTGTCTTTCTTGATTGCAGGTACGTGAACTTGAAGGAGAGGTTGAAAGTGAACAGAAACGCAATGCTGAGGCAGTTAAAGGATTACGGAAACACGAGAGAAGAGTAAAAGAACTCACTTACCAGGTAAGGGAAATAGCTTTCTAGAATAGCCAGACATTCTTCCCAGAGGGAAAGTGAATATTTCTGTAACACTCACAAATAGATACACATTAACTCCCTACCTATAAGGGGTAAGAGACACAGGTGCTTATCACAAACCTATACTAAGCTAGGAATATTACGGAGGCCTTTAGAAAACACAGTAGGGCTGGTGATATAGTTCAGTGGGAGAGCACAAGTCTAGTATGAGAGAGGCCTTGAGTGCAATCCCCAGAGAAAGGAAGGAATAGAGGAAGGGAGAGAGGGATGGAGTAAGAGAGAGGGGAAAGGAAGGAAGAAAGAAGGGATAGAGGGAGACAGAGCAGGATATGAAGAGGGAGAGAGTGAGGAAGAAATGAAAATGCCAAAGGAGAGAAAAGAATGTAAGTATTAAGCCCAGATAAACTGGGTATTTTTACTCTTAGCTTTTTGAACTCAAGTGAATTACTTAATACTCTAAACTTTAGTTTACTCACCTATAAAAGAAGAATAGGAGCATTTACTTCCCAGGCTAGGGAGATAAGGATTAGAAAAGACGTTTGTAGTTCCCTACTACAGTGTCTGCACATAGTTGACATTTAACAAGAGTGGCTACTATGACAACCAGGAGGGAAGCCTCAGAGTCGGTCAAGCTTACCCCAGGTCCTCCTGCTGGGATACCAAGTGGTTTATTTTACCACTCATAGTAGGCTTCTTTGGTTTGGATGGACATCATTTTTTTTTAAACTTTCAGACTGAGGAAGACCGCAAGAATGTTCTCAGGCTGCAGGACTTGGTGGATAAATTACAGGCAAAGGTGAAATCATACAAAAGACAAGCTGAGGAGGCTGTGAGTACCTTTAATCCCTTAAGGAAAGAAGCAAATTTCTTTTGAGGTAGAAAATGTGCTAAAAAGATGTATTAATGAGAAAGAAGAGGACAAAGGGCTTTCTTATAAATATGAATTTACACCCCTGCATCCCAATTATACAATAGGACTTCAAAAAGATATAGTTTTATTATTAAGAAATTTGTAAGGGCAGGGAAAAAAGAAAGTTCCAAATAACCCACTTCCAGGAATACAGTAGAAACTCTAACCCCAGAATATTTTTCTCCATTCACATACACAAAGTCAGGTTTTCTCCAAAACCAAACATCAGTCTTTTACCCCAGCTGATTCACTCACTCACTACCAGTGTCATGAGCAGGGCTTCTGTCCCTACATCTGTTGTAAGTACTATAAGAACATGTTGAAAGGGCTGTGCATGTGGCTCAGTGACAGAGTGTGTGCTTAACATGTGTGACACCCTAGGTTCAATCCCCAGCACCAAACAAACAGGTTTTGATTTGTCCAGACACATGTGGTGGGTATAATGGACGCGGGAAGGAAGGAAAAGAAAGAAGAAAGGGAAAGCCACAAATGGTAATGAGTCAGACCAATACCAACAGAGATGCTCTTTCTTCCTAGCCCCACTTTTTCCCTTTCTCTATACAGAAGAAAGAAAATATATGGCAAAACAATATTTAGTGGGATCTTCCCAAAGTTATACATTGACCTCACATGTACTTACTGAGCTCTATGAGGTATCTTTTTCCTTTCTACCTAGGACACGCATCATGAGTGGATGTGTAGGCTTGACCAGAGGCTGTCCCCTCCAAAACTATTTCCCCTTTTATCCTTTCAAATGAAAATTGTAATTGAATTGACATATTCTGTCCAGATTTGAAGTCTGTTATGACAAACAGAACATGAGAAGGATATACTTGATTGGAGGAAATAATCGTGTGTGGCCAGCAATGAGAACCAAAGTCTAATTCTCACATTCCTATTTCTCCTCCTAGGAGGAACAATCCAACGCTAATCTAGCGAAATTCCGCAAGCTCCAACATGAGCTGGAGGAGGCAGAGGAAAGGGCTGACATCGCAGAATCTCAGGTCAACAAACTTCGAGTGAAGAGCCGGGAGGTTCACATGAAAATCAATGCAGAGTGAACACACCTGCCTGATGCTACCAAGTGTCTGAAGCAGTGTACAAAATGTGCCTCTTTGGGTCACTTGCTGTATCGTGTTAATTTTTCTTGGTGTTAAATAAATAAAAACTACAATAAATTTATTAACTAAACAAGACTTTCATTTTTTTCCTCTGCCAAGGTGTTAATTTTCAAATATAGTTCTTGCCTAGATATTATTTTTAATGTTATATATGACTTTATAGATCTTTCAAGATTTTGTACTTCCATTACCATCCAACAGTCCCTTTCCCACTGCCACCCTCCCCAAATATCTTTTGCAGGGCTTCTTTTCATTAACTCTCTCTAGATTGTTACAAATAATTGAGGAAAACACTCTCTGATGATGCCTCTCCAGACAGACCCATCATCTATCCACTCCACAAATAGATACTGAGATCTACTATGTGCCAGGTACTGCTTTAAATTCTGTTGGTTCTTGGTATCTGAGAGCTTAATATTCCACGAGGAAAGAAAAGCAATAAACAAATAAATAGCTATATAATGTGTCACAGGATAAGTACCAGTGGGAAATATAAAAGTAGTGGAAGACAGTTATGATGTTATAGAGAGAAGTCAGGGAAGGCCTCTCTAATTTGAATACATTTGATCAGAGACCTGAAGGAAGCAAGAGAGTAATGTGCTAAATGAGTATATGAGGTCAGGACATTTCCGGGCAGAGGGAACAGCAGAAAATGCAAAAGCCCTATAGCAGGGCCAAATGGGTGTGTTGCAAGGACAAGGAGAAGGCTGGTATGGTTACAGGACAAGGAAAAAGACCAAAAATTAAGATATAAAAGGGAAACCAGGGGGCCAGGTCATGTAGGACCTGATGGCTACACTAAGGCCTTACTTCTGACTTTATCCAGTGAAGCAGGAACTCAAAACCACAATCATAAAAAAATGTTAAAAGTAAACATTAGAGGAAAATCATTGTGGCCTTAACTTGTACAAAGATTTCTCAGCTGTAACAGCAAAAAACACAAGCCATAAGGAAAAAATTGACTGAACTTCATCAAAATTTAAAGCTGCTTCTTCTTTTCTTTTTTTTTTGGTACTGGAGATCAAACTCAGGACCTTGAGCTTCAGAGGCACAGGTAGTGGCACCACTGAGCTAAATCCCAGGCCCCA
This sequence comes from Heterocephalus glaber, assembly GCF_000247695.1. The sequence continues at coordinate 12,755,703 of NW_004624786.1, read as the reverse complement.
AGCGTCTGCCTTTTGAAAACTACTGTTAGAATGAAAAGACCAACACAAGTTAAGAGATAATATTTGCAGTTCATATCCTTCTATAAGAGACTTGTATCCAGAATAAACAAACCTAAAAATCCAATAAAAAAGAAAATCGAAAATTGTAAAAGACAAAGTGTTTAAACAAGCATTTAACTAAAGAAGACATACAGAATTTCAAACAGGCACTCGAAAAACTGCTCAACATCATGAGTCCCTGTAAAATACCTCATAACAAGACCCCATAAAATACCATTACATACCTATTACAATGACAAAAGGACCTAGTGTTGGCCCAGAGGAAGAACTGGACCTCTCCTACCTGCTAATCATAATGTAAAACAGTACAACCACTTTGGGAAACAGTTTGACAGCTTCTTGAAAAACCAAGAAGTTATCCATATGATCCAGCCATTCCACTTCTAGTTATTTACCCAAAAGAAATGAAAACATATGTCCCAAATATGCACACAAATGTTCACAGAATATTCTAATTGTCAAAAAGAAAGAATCCAAATGTCTACCAACAGGTAAGTGGGTAAATAAATTGTGGTATAATCATACAATGTAATATTATTCAGCAATAAAAAAAATAAACTATAGGGCCAGGGATTTAGCTCAGTGGTTCTGCCACCTGCCTCGCAAGCGGAAGGTCCCAAGTTCGATCCCCAGTACCAATAAATAAATAAATAAACAAATAAATAAATATAAACTATTAACATAAAAATGGGTGGATTTTAAGATAATTACACTGAGAGCAACCAGACCTTCCCCCTCAAACTAAATACTGTATAATTACATATGTATCAAATTCTACAGACTGAAAATTGATCTATAGTGATTGAAAGCAAACTAATAGTTGCTTAGAGATGCAGGGGGAAGGGTTGTGTAGGGGTACAGAAGGACAGTAGGTGAGACTACAAGTAAACAGCAGGAAACTTTTGAGGCTGATGAACATCTTAACTATCTTGATTAAGAACATGGCTTCATAGGTGCACACACATCAAAACTTACATTGTATACTTAAAAATGTACAGTTTATTGTTATATCACTTATACCTCCGCAAGGCCGTTTAGAATTCTTCATTGGGAGAAATACTACAATTATAGCACTTTGGGGAAATAATAATATTAGAATATTGTAGGCCAAACTTTAAAGCCAGAACTAGAACTTTTGATAGAAATTGCATTAAATCTAGTTAGTTATCAGTATACTGACATTTTACTATGTTGAGTCTTCCAATTCATGACTACAATCTCTCCTCCATTGACATGTCTTTCTTTCATCAAAGAAATTTGTCTTGTAGTTTTCAATATATTTTCAATATATTTTTTCAATATATTTTGTTAGATTTACATCTAATTTTTTATTTTTCTTTAAGCAATCATACACGGTATTATACAGGTCTTCCTCAACTTAACAGTAAGAGAATCCATGGCAAATTGAATATATCACAAGTCAAACATTCATTTAATACACCTACCTTCCCAACCATCCAGGCTTAGCAAGACAAGACACTAGATACGGGTGTTTCTTCTTGTGATCATGGAGCTGACTGGGAATTACAGCTGGAGAAACAATTATAATGCATATACACTTAGGAAGAGACCAAATTTCAAAATTCAAAGTACAGTTTCTACTGAATGTGTATTGGTTTCACACCATTGTAAAGTCAAACATTTCTAAGAAGGACCATGACAGGTTAGGAACTGTCTGTAGTTAATGCTACAGGAAATTTTTCAAAACATTTTTTTCTAAAAGCAGGATAAAAACAGTACTTGCAGATTGATATCCCAATTGTGTATGTAAGAATACAAACATGAGTGGAGTAAAGGATATGAAAGGATGTAAACCAAGGTAGAGATTACCTCTATACTAAAATTAGAAATATTTGAACAAATGTTAAAGGATACAAAATTACAGTTAAATAGCAGGAATAAATTTAAGAGATCTATTGCACAGCATGGTGAGTACAGTTAATGCCAATATATTGTATTCTTGAAAAATTTTTATGGCAGATATTAATGTTCACACCACAAAATGTCTATGTAACATTCATTAGTTAGATTTAAACATTTCATTATATATTTCAAAACATCACATATATGGTAAATACATCCAATTTTCTCAATTTAAAAGACTGTGGGCCGGGAATTTAGCTCAGTGGTTCCACAGCCTGTCTTGCAAGCACAAGGTCCCAAGTTCGATCCCCAGTACCAAAAGAAAAAAAAAAGACAATACATTAGAAAAAATTAAATTTTCCTTCAGTATGATTCATTACTTTTTCAATGTACTGTATATCTTTGGGGATTTTTTTAAGGCTCATTATTTTTAAAATAACTAAAACTTATCACCCCATAAGAAGATTTCATATCCACTTCTTATCAGAGACCTGGACATAGCTGACAACAGAAAGGTGAAGAGGAGAGGGTCATTTGATGGGTGAGACCATTAATACAGCTGCTAAAAGCTGCTGCCTTTCATCCAACCTTTCATCAAGGATTAACATTCCAGGGCTAACACCAAGCAGCTGTCAGTAGCAAACTTACATTCTGACTCCTGGCTCCTGGCTGTGGCAGCGGTTTGGGCACGTGTTACACATATCAGTGTCCCCAGGCACCTTACTGCAGGCTTCAGCAGTCACATTTTCCTCAGCGGGAAGCTAAAGAATCTGCTGTGGGCAGATCCTTAAACCTTACTTAAGGATGGAATTCACATGCTTGATTCCTCCCACCCTGGCTCCCAGGGTCACCAAGATGCTGCTTCCGGAAGCCACAAGGAAAAACAACACCTCTTCGTGATGAAGGAGAAAAATACCCAGCCTTGGGGAACACACCCAAAACGAGGCTTTTCTTAGATTCCACTAGACTAAGCTTCACAAGAGGAGGGGCTATTTTCTCAGCTCCTCACGGGATCTATGGCCTGTGACTGTCTCTTGGGGAAACTGAGATGCTGAGCAATGTGAGAGCTCAAATTAGGAGAAATTCTGTGAAAAGCATAGATAAGGAAGATAAAAGTTTCAACAACAGGATCATCATTTTTTCCACTATTCTGAAAAATAATAATGTCAATTTATTCAGATTTTAGTACTCAAACTTGATTTGCTATGATATACAGTATTATGCAGTAATATACTATATGTATATCCAACATAATAGCATGCTTATATATGCACTGAAAAACTTCAAATGGGATTTAGTGACTGAAGAATTTTCTAAAATTTTCCTTCTGGCCCAGTCATGCCATGTGCCCTTTCTTTAATTCCCTCTCTATGCCCAATTTCTCACACATCCCACCATAGAGTCCACCTAGTTAATCTATGGAATGGAACAGCCCAAAATAAATCACACCCTGGCCCCTAGCTAACCTTCAAATGCCTTCCCTCAGCCAGGAGGAGGGAAGGCACGAGGATTACCTGGGGAACTTAGCGATTTAGGAAGACTCTGTCAAAAATAAAAAATAAAAAACGGGATGTAGCAGAGACGGGTGTACTGTCACCAGGCTAGGCCCAATCGAGATCCGCTGACCATTTCCTGCCTTCCCCACTTCGAGTCTTCCCTCAACCTGACCGGTCCCATGATACCCTGGGGCATACCGGAAGTGATTCCTACCTTCTCTGAGTAGCTTCCCTCAGAAACTATTGGGCATTTCCAAAAGCGTACAACTGTTTTTTTGTTTTTGTTTGGTTTGATTTGGGTTGGTTTTTTATGTTCTTGGTACTGTGACCACATACACCTCTTTATTCCAACTAGATAATGAGGGTTTAATAAGCTTTTAATAACCAATGCTTGGAACAGACTGCTTTGTTGAATGAAAAGCTGTTCATTGAGTGAAAAAGCAGATATCCTATATATACAGTCCTTTTGTTTGACAAAACGAAGCTATATTGAGTAGAAAAAGAGCAAGTTAAACACCACAAGACCTCATTCATTTGTGGAATCATTAAATATCTGATCTCATAGAAGTAGACAGAACAAGCCAGATGTGGTGGTTTAGCCCTGTAATCCAACTACCTGGACGCCTGAGGCAGGAGGACCGCAGGTTGGAGTCCAGCCTGGACAATTTAGCAAAAGTATGTAAACAAAACAAAACAAAAAAAACCTTTAAGGGCAAAGGACTGTAAATGCTCATGTGCCGAGAGAGAGAAGGGAGAGGTGGAAAGGGGAGGAGAAGGAGGAAGGAAGGAAAAGAGGAAAGAAGGGAGGAAGGGAGAGAGGGAGGGAGAGGGCAGGAAGAGAAGATAAAAGAAAGAAAAAGCAATGGTTAACAGAGTCAGAGCCTGGGGAGGTGTGGGGTGAGAGGGAGATGAGAAGAGATGGTCACAAAATTACAATAAATAGGAGAAATAAATTCTGATATTAACAATGAGACGTTGCATACTTCAAAATAGCTGAAAGAGAGCATATAGAATAGTCTCATCCCTCAAAAAATAAATAAATGCAAGAGGTAATTGATATTTTACTATCCTGATTTGATCAATATACAATATTTAGCTGGATATGGTCATACATGCCTATAATCCCAGCTACTTGGTCCCAGGTATTTGAGAGGCTGAAGCAGGAGGATCACGAATTCAAATTGAGCCTGGGCAACTTAACAACTTAGGAAGACTCTGTCTCAAAATAAAAATAAATAAGAAGGACTGGGATGTAGCTCAGTGTAAAGCTTTTAGGTTCAATCCCCAATACTGCAAAAAAAGAAAAAGTATACATGTATCAGATTATGGTCCATAAATATGTACAACTATCAGGTATCAATAAAATAAATTTTAAAATGAGAGAAAAAGAGCAGACAATAGAGCCAATATGCAGCACAGAATAAGGAGGAATAAAACTACCTTTATAATAACAGCTGACATTTAAAACCCAAACTTTTGGGGCTGGGGTTATAGCTCCGTAGTAGAGCACATGCTTAGTTGGTGCGAGGTCCTGAGTTTGATCACCAATACTGCAAAAAACTTATTATTTTATTTAATTCAATTTGAAGTCCTTACCTGAATTTCCAAGGCTCTAAACTGTCTGTGCTATACCACTTCATTCTTAACTACTGCTTTACCCTGTCCACTGGCCTTTTTTCTGTTCCTATGCAGCCATACATACCTCATAGGCCTTTTGCTTTGGTTCCTCTGCCAAGAGTACTGGTCTGCTTTGATATTGTCATGTTTACTCCTCACCTCAGCAGTGTCTCCTCAAATATTACCTCTTAAGAGAAACTTACACCGATTGATCTATTTAGACATTGCACATCTACCATTTCCGTACCCTGATTTTTCTTTCCATTAAAGTATTTATTACTAATTCACATTACATGTGTGTTTATTGTCCGTTCCCATATACACATGCACTAGAATATAATTTTCATGAGGGCAAATCATAAAATCCTCCCAGATCATGGTAGGTCTTCAATAAATGTTTGATAAACAGTTGAATGAGTGCATTCTTTCCCTATGTAGCTGAATCTCTGCTAAGTATGTACCCACACATAGCTTTGAAATTACTGTGTTAAGGCTTTGATAGCAGTTCCAGGTGCAAATTTCTTCATCATCCTATCTTGGTGGAAGATCGCAAACTGATTCCATCAAGGACCATCTTGAGGTCAGGCTTGAGGATTTTGCCACTATCCCCTCACAACCTTTCAGTGATGAAATCTATCCCCATTTGTCCAACACTGTCCTGATTTGAAAACTGAGGATCTCAAGAACTACTTCAACCCTAAGCTAACCAAGATGGCTAGTGTCCCTGCTCACAGGTATCTGGATTCCATCTTCCCCGCTTGCATTGTGGGAAAGGGGCTGGCTTCAGAGTGTCCTGGGCCATCTGTACTGGATATTAGCTACATGCAATGGGGAGAAGAAGAGGACTTGATAGACAATGGACAGGCTGTGGTCAGATGGTGGGCCTCGCCAGACAGCAGCATAAAAGACATAAAAGAACGACATAGAAGACATTGACCTGACTTCCAGAGCCCTCTCCCATTAGCAGTGGTTAATGAGTTCCCTAGAAGTTAATGATTCCTAAATGTCAGGCTCTTCTGTTGACATATCTCCAACCACTCTCCCCCTTCCCCAAACTAGCATGTTGCTTCTGAACAATACTGTGCCATGTATCATTCACTCACTGAATTGCCACAAGAACCCTATGAGTCAAGTATTACTATCATCCCTATTTTAAAGATGAGTAAACTAAAATCTAGATTAAATAACTGCTCAAATTCACATATCAGTTAAATGGTCAAGTCAAAATTTCATTCACCCAAATTTTAATTCTCAATATTTATTCTTAGTTACTACATTATCCTCCAGATTTTCATAGTATAAACATATATTTTGCCTATGTTTAGTAAAAGATACAGATTTTTTTGAGGATGCATTGTTTAAGACCCCAGAGGTATTAATTAATGGCAACTTGTTGTGTTTTCCTTAGTTATGATAAAAATTAAAGCAGCTGAAGTACCAAAACTTAGCTGATAACAAAGTCAAATGGCCAAAGATCCCAACTCTCACAGGCATCAGTCAACATTATGAAGTCAGACAGGAAAGTCTCCAGGTTACTGAATGTGTCTATCTGGTAGGATTTCTTCTCTGAACAGAATGTTTCCAGGCCAACCAAATAATCACTTCATGTTGTTTTCAGAGAAGGAAATGCCTGGTTTGCGTGTAATTCTGAGCAGCATGCACAATTCTGGGAGCATTAGCATCTTACAGGATCTTGCAAAGCTAGAAGCAGATGTCTTACAGTGAAAAAACAAACTGGACTTGGAGTCAAAAGATGTTTGCATGAGTTCACACTCTGCACTCTCTAGCTGTACAACTAGTCATCTAAACTCTCCAACCTCAGTTTCTCACCTGTAAAACTGCAAGAAGTTCTATCTCCTGCATGCCATTTAAAAAGAATCAATTTAAACAATGGTCTTGTTAACCCTCTATCAACTTTTTCCTTTGAAAAATTCAGTAGGTAAATGCCAGGAGTGAAGAAGGTTATGTATTATATTTGAAAGTTCTGAAGTTGAAAGTTCTTGCTCTCTTGGTTTGAGTAGAAAGAGGAGTCAGTTTTTACCTTTAGCATGAATTAGGTGATCTGTCCAAACAGAGCCTCAGTTTCCAATTCTGTGAGGTGGAAGTTAGACTAGATAATGTGCATGTCTCTCTTTCAGTTTCAGAATGTAATATTCTCACTCAACCCTTTAGTTAATCAATTCAATATGACTAGTGTCACTCACTAGTATCCCTGTCCTATGACTTTCAACCCAGAAGTTTCTGTTCCTGGCTGGGAAACTTCCAGTTGCTCTTTGAAATTTCATCTGTTACGTAAGGCCCTTAGCCCAGTTATGAGGGGCAAGTCATGATCCAGCTATCAGCACAATTAATTGCCCTTTTTCCTCAAGTAGCCTTCTGATGAATGACCTTGATGATGCTTTTCCCCTAGTCCTCTCTAGCTGGCCTCGCTCCTGCCTTTTTTTTTCTCACTATGCCATCCAAATCTACTTTTCTCCTGAATACATCTTAAATTGTGATTGGTGATGTGATGCTCTCCTAGGACCATCAGGAAAACTTTCCTCCTCCTTAACACCTGCTCACTCCTTAATCCCTTGTCTTCAAAGCTGCTTCCCCCACCATCCTGCTGACATTACTGTCAGAATCAGCTCCCTGACCAATCCAATGCCCTGCTCCTGTTCCCCTTTTCTCTGGCTTCTCTAGAGTACTCTTTTTATATCTTCTCTCATTAAACTGTCACCTCCCTTGACTTGTTTTGACACTAATAATAAAATCATCTACACTTTAGAGTTTACAAAATGATTTTGTAAGGAGATGGGAGAAAAATCCTTATTCAGGGAATTTCAAATTCAGGTTTGAAAAGGGTGGTGATGATGCGATTTGGGACCTATATGCTCTTCTGCATAGAGTGGGATAAAGATGAGACTCCCAACACACAGAAACTCTTGGAAGTACTGAATATGTTCATTATTTGGATTGTGGGGACGATATCACAGGTGTATACATAAGTCAAAACTCATGGACGTGTGTACATTAAGTATGTAAATTCCTCTATATTTAAATTATACTGCAATACACTTGGGGAAAAAAGAAAAATGGAGCGATAGAGAGACAGAAAAGATGGGTTCCCTTTCCCCAAAAAGGGCATATGTGAGTAGAAACAGGTGATTGACAAACTTTTAAGGATGAGAATGATCTTCTTTATTTATGGAATTGTATGTTGCTGAATAACCAGATGAGTAGGAGCACAGATCTATGGCTGAGCTAGATGGCTCCTGAGGAACAACTGAGCAACACTAATGATGGGGAGGGGAAGACCACCTAAGAGAAAGAAAGACGATGACCACCAACATTTAGTGTGGAAGGAAAATGGACTTTGTGGAACAAGCATTCTAATGGAAACTGATAATTTAGGAGTTATGTAATATAATCCTGTTCTCTGTCTCACCTATAAAATCTTCAAGTAAATCTGCATTGTTCATGTGTGGTTTGGGTAATGGTACATTATTGCTGAAGCTCATGTTCAGGTTGGCATAGGTGAAAACTTACTATTTGGTATGGACTAGAAGCAAACTGTATGCTGAGACAGCCACAGGTAGATCACATGGACAGTATCTTATTTCATCCCCATGCCAGCTTAATGACTTGGGCAGAAAGAGAATAGTTTCTCATTTGCAGATGATGGGAATAGACTCTAGACTAAGAGAGGTGAGGCAGTTTATCACAATCACTGAGTGGCAGAAGTAAGATGTTGCCTTAGTCTGTTTTCTGTTGCTCTCTTTTAATTCCCAAGACTGGAAACTTCAGAAAGAAAAGAGGTTTGTTTAGCTAATGATTCTGTTGATGGAGAAATCCAAACAGCATGGCACTAGCATCTGGTGAGGGCCCTATGGCTCTGGCACAACATAGCAGATGACATCAGAGCAGGAGCGTGTTCAAGACACAAGCGGTACATGCAGGAGGGAACATAAGAGAAGAAGCAAGAGGGCAAGGAAGAGCCTGTCTCACTTTTTTATAACAACCTACTCTCTGGGGGAAAAAATCCACTCCTGTGAGACCTAACCAACACTGAGAGGCCAGCATTAATCCGTTCACAGGGGTGCTCATGACCCAGTCACCTCAACCTTACAAAGGTTCCACTGCCTTTCAATATTTTGAAATTGGGGCTTACATGAAACTTTGAGGCATAAACTGTATCTAAACCAAAGTAATTGTGGTGCCAGCTGGATCTTCTGACTAAAAAGAAGATACTACATTCCACTTTGGTACTTGCCCACTTATAGAATGACCTTATATATATACATATATATATATATATATGTATATATATATATGTATATATATATTCATTTTCCCCCTCTTTTTCTATTTTCATTTCCATGTTCTCAACATACAGCTTTGTGAAAACTCATCTTCCACAATGGTTTCAGCTGTCACCTCCATATGGATGCGTCTTAGTGACTTTTCTCATCGTTAAGACACAATACCTGACTCCCAAAACTTAAAGGAGAAGAGGTTTGTTTTGATAGAGTTTGTAAAGATTTCAGTCCATATCGACTAGCTCCAAGGCAAGGCAACACGGCAGAAGAGCATGACAAGGGAGAAGCAGAGAGAGATAAAGACAGGAGGAGCCAGGAAGGGAGATAAACCTTTCCAGGCAACACCCCTAGTGGCCCCCCTCCCACCTCTTCCAACCAGATCTGACCTACTAATGGCGTGCTTGCTGTAGCCCACATAATCCAATCAGCTTTCAAAAGCCCCACCTTTGAGTTCATAAGAGTTTCAGGGTACATCTAGATGTAAACCATAACAGGATGATACTCCCAAACACACAAACCTTTAACCTTCGACTTATTTAAAATTTGAACTCACTGCTACCTCCCTGTTGGCTATCTCTACCATCATTTCAACTCAATATGTCTCAAATCTAAATTTATCCTGCCCTCTCTTCGATGTGTCCTCTGAACTGGTGTCATGGCCATAGATTCCCAGGCTGAAAGAGGGCTGAAACAAGATTCTTTGATTCCTACCCCCAACTCCAACTAAGCAGTAATCAAAGTCCTCTGGGTCCTGCCTTTTGAGTATCCTTTTAAATCATACATTCATCCTATTTAATCAAATCCCTTTTTGTTTTGCATCATTAATTTGTATTCAAGGTAACTGGCTATTAATATATATTGGGTGGATTTTAATATAGTGGTATCATGGGTGTCGATCATCAGAAAAATGTACCTAGACTTCAAAAAGAACTTAAAGTATACATTTCCAAAACATCTTCCTTTTACCTTCTAAGGTCAAAAAAATTTTCTTTTCTTTTTGAGCCCAAATGGAACACTGAAAGAAAAACTACGAGTCCACACAATCCTCTTCTCCTTGAATCTGCAGGATAGACTCAGAGCCTCCAGGACCCTGTCACTATGAAAGGCGCCTCCCGAGCTCTGAAGAATTAACATATATTTATAGGGTTTTGTATATCAATTATGCCTCAAGCTAAAAAAATAAATAAAGAAAAAGAAGGAAAAGAAAAGAAAGGAGAGAGAGGTGAGGGAAGGAGAGAGAGGAAAAAAAAATGAGACCTGTTTTCCTAAAAAGATATATGTGAGTTCAAAAATGTGGTTGCCAAACTTGTTTCTAAGGATTAAAGTGATCTTTACTGAGGGACTTTTATGTTGCCTAGTAACCAGAGGAGTAGGAATGCTGGGAACTCTGCCAACCTTGACATCCTATCTGAATCACTAGGGGCATCTAGGGGTAAATTCTAAGGGCCTTACTGCCTAACCTACTCCCACAAGTCATGAGAGCCAGTGTAATCACCTCAGCCAGTTTTACACTGGGTTCTTCCTTCACCATAGTGTCCTATGACCAGTTCTAGATTCATCTTCAGAAAAGACTGCTTTTAAATTTAAAGAGTAAAATAAAAGATAGATAATAGAAATTGGAGGGTTAAAACCTTTTGCAGATGGGAAGGGAATCTATGGATGTAGACAGAGGGGAAGGAAGGGAGAGAAAAGGGAAGTAAAAGGATTAAGATGTAATGAGTATTGTACCAGTTCTCCATAATGAATGTTTTCCTTATGTATCACAAACATGTGCTCATAAAAAGGCACTTCTGTGTATGTATTTATGTATGTATTTCCTGCTCACAAAGAACCAAAGGTTCCCTATTATCTCAGATTAATGCCCTGACTCCTTCAATGGGCATTGGAAATCCTGTGCAAAGCAGCCCAAACCACACCTCCAGTATTGCCCTCCATGCCAGCCCACCCCCCAACCCTGCGCTGAAGCCAGGCTCGGCTGGTAGGTCTTCCCCAAACACATCCTGGGAAGTTTTGTTTCCAAGTCATCATTCCTAGATCCCCAAGCCAGCCTCCTGCTTTTTCTCCTTGCCTGTATAAAGGTCCACTGCTTTGGGGCTGGGAATGAGGCTCAATGGCAGAGCACTTGCCTGGTATGCAAAAGTTCCTAGGTTCAACACCAGCACTGAGAGAGGCAGGGTAATTTGTCTCCTTTAAGAAGAGATGGAGCTGGGCCTGATGGCACAAGCTTGTAATTCCAAGATTCTGGGAGACGGAGGCAGGCGGATCACAAGTTAAAGTCCAGCCTGGGAAAGTGAGTGACCCAGCAAGACTCTGTCTCAAACTTTAAAAATTTAAAAAGGACTGAGGATAGAACTCTGAACAAAGGCTCTGGATTCAATTCCCAGTACTGGGGGAGAGGGGTGGAGAAAACAGAAGGGCAGAAACCCTGAATTAGGAGCTGGGGATGTAGCTCAGTGGTAGAGCACTTGCCTAGCATATATGAGGTCCTGGATTCAATTCTCAGCACTGCAGAAAAAGAAAATAGAAAAACCTGGATTTCCACTAGGTATAGGGCCTTTTGAAAAATCACTTACCCCCCTTAGGCCTCAGTTTTTCCATTTGGATAATGGGTATAATAACAATGTAAATAGTGTAACTCCCTGTGCAACCTACTCATTTTGGCATTTGGGAATGATTTATCCTATTCATGTCTGTACACTCTTCCTATCTCCATTTTTACCTCCTTTATGACAGAGACCCTATCTCATATCATTATCCCACATCCCCAGCACAGCTCCCATACCATGCCTGCACTCTAAAGTAATATGCTTCCAAAAATGAAAAGTTATACGCATAAGCTCTATCTCCAGAGAAGGTTAAAAATCACATTTCTACTGGTAACTGGTTATGTGGCTTTGGGCCGGTTACTGACTCTCTGGGGCTCATCCTCCTTTGACAGCAAAATGAGAATGATATTGATTCCTACTCCACAGAATGTTATGAAGCTTCAGTGAGCCAATATGATAAAGCCTGGTATGTGGTGAGTTGTAAAGTCTTAACTATAACTATTAAATGAAACTGAGAGTCTGATTCCATTCTTTTCTGCCTTATCACTTCAGGCCTCAGATTCCACCATGAAACATCTTGATTCATGGACTGAGCATCTGCTACATTAAAAAAAAAACTGTACCTTAAATAAAATCAGTTGTGTGTATGCCTAATAGCTCTTGGTTGCTTTCGTCTGGACCAAAATTTCTATGAGTGGTACCTTTTGACTTTTTTCTCTTGTTTTATAGAGCAGAGAGTAAATAAGATGGTGCTACATCATCAAATCACCTTGAGGCAGGTCACAACTTTTGGGGGTGGGGTGGGGTGGTACCAGGAATCTAACTCAGGACCTTGCGCTTGCGAGGCAGACACGGTGCCACTGAGCTAAATCTCTGACCCCATCAAATCACCTTGATAAAGTCCATGTCTCAAAAAAAAGGTATTCAGGGCCAGGGTGGTAGCTCAGTGGTAGAACATTTACCTAAGGTGTAAGGCCCTGAGTTCCAAAACCATAGAAAGTTATTTATATTCCTTTCCTGAAATCCTTGTCAGGTCCTTAATACTTTCATGACACTTTAACAGAAGAGAATAGAGTTTGTCATTTTTCCTAAAATTATTTAACCATGGAACAATTTAGCTTCTCTCAGAATCCAAATAAAACCTACCTCAGAAAATGCTTTGTGAAAGTGTTACTGCTCTACACCCTACTCCCCACACTCATTTTGAGTACTGTAATCCACCCTTTGCAAGTGGCCTCCATGAGCCTCTACCCACTGGGAGAAGCCATAGAAAATCTTTGATTCAGCCAGCTTTGATCATCTATGATTTAAACACATCAGGCTATATTACTGTAAGCGGCTCTATCCTACAGGTCCGTGTAGCTATTCCCATATATTCAAGCATCATATTTTATCCAAAAAAATCCCTTGACCAACCATAGTCACAGAGAACGTTTTCATTAGAACTCTAGAACTTCACTTATAACTTATGAACTTTTATTTTAGCCTGATTTTGACTTTGTAATCTGTTTCTCAATCAACAGCATATTTTAAAAAGTGAAATCTGGCTAGTAGAGGCAAAACTCACTAACCACAGGAAGAAATTACATCTAAAAAGCTGCCCAGGAAGGTAAAGATATAAAAAGCTGGGCATGGTGGTGCACACCTGCAGTCTCACCTACTTGGAAGCCTGAGGCAGAAGGATCCCTTGAACTGGGGTGTTAAAGGCCTCCAGGCTCAATATAGTGAAACCCTGTCTGGAAAAAAAAATGGCAAGTATAGTGGCACAGGCCTGTGATACCAGCACTCAGGAAGCCAAGGCAGGAGGATCACTGTGAGTTTGAGGCCAGCCTGGGCTGCAGTAGTGAGTTCAAGGCCAGCCTGAACTATGCAATGAGACCCTGTCTCAAAAAAGAAGAAGAAGAAAAAAAAATCTTAAAAGTAAACAGGAAAGCAAATCAGTCCAGAAACAATGAGTGCAGAGTAAAAATCCACTAGGGACCTAATATCTAAAATAATCTCATGACATTATCACTCAGAACCCTCGAATTATCAAGAAAAAGTTAAATTCTATTCTAGGTACTAGATTAAATAAAGCAAGATGATGTCTAACACATTTTGGAGAGCTTTCATTCTGTAATGGATTTTTTAACATATAAATTAGTAAAACTGGCTGTTTTAATGGTTAATTTTAAATTTTCCAGATATTTCTGAGACAAGGAACACACCATCACTATTTATTTTTTTATTTATTTTTTTTTTAGATGCCAGGGATTGAACTCAGGACCTTGTGCTTGCAAGGCAGGCACCGGAACCACCGAGCTAAATCCCCGGCCCAACCATCACTATTAAGGTTAACTAAATGAGGTGTAGTTACTGTCCATACTATTGCTCTCCCACTGCTTGAGAAATCATCTTGCTATTCTGCCCTTGACTGACCTTCTTAGCACACTCTACCCCAGTTCCACTTAGCCCCTAGGACTCTCTAAGTCTCGAAGATCTGTGTCCAATGTCAAAATCCCTATGCAGCTGACTTGGCATTATGCAGCCTCCGCTGGTCATTTATCCAAGTAATTTAACAAGAGTGAGAGATCAGTGCTATGACACATTTATGTCTAATGAGGAAATGGTGATCCCCCAAATATAGCCAAGTTAGAGTGCTGGAGTGGCAGATTTGGGAGTATAAAGAGAACTGGGGGCCACACTCCTGAAATTGCTTGGACTGCAGCATCTACAGGTAAGTGCTCACAAATGCCCACTTTTTTCCTCCAAGTAACTATGATTAACCTGACCTGGTACCAGTAGAGAAAGAAAGGCAACACAGGAGCCCTTACTGCAGACCTACATAAATGTAATATCCCATTTTAAAGGGATATTGGGGATCAGATAGTAAAGCAAGATACTTGTCTTTTGGAAAGATAAGGGGCAAAATGACAAGAATATAAGTAATTACAAGACAAAAAATTTCATCCTCAGAACAAAACGGAGTATGACGCAAAATTTCCCCACATTCTGATTTTCTAGTTCAGTGTTACACCATTCAATTAGCAAATTAAAATGTTAACTTATGATCTCTCCTCTGTGATTGCCTTGAACAGTTATTTTGAAAATTTTATGGTTATTTAAATCTGATGGCAGGAAGAAATTATCTCCTAGAATTATCCCTCATTTTATCCACCTTAAACTTCATCCGACTTGGGTTATGGAGGACTGGTTAGCAGGCTGGTCTGCCATGGCATGTCTTACGAACTTGGGACTGGGTCCTGTCTGACAGTGCAGTAGTATCTTTCAGACTGACTCCAGCTTTGGAGACTTGTGTTTCTTTGATTTCAAGCCGCCATCTCCCCTGAAGAACTTTCTGTCACAGACTCACAGGGCTGAAAGGAATCTTGGAGATTTCTTGGTCTGTCTTATTTTACAGAAGGAAATGAAAATCCAGAGAAATCACAATAGCCATTTAACAGAAGTGGTATGAGGCAACTATGGCTCTGCCTCCAAGTATTACCTCTTTTGAGCTAGGAATTCAGAATATAGTATGTAATAAATTAATTGTTTGAGAAATGTGTGTGAATTTCAGGATATAGCTAGAGTTTATTAAAGACATGAAAAAAGAAGCAAGGAGGTAATCAAAATAATAAACAAATGCTGAACTGTCTGTTCCTGCCTACATGAGATTTCATGACATGTTTCTTTAGTTGCATAAAAGTATTGTATGGTAAATGGAACTTTGCTTAAATTAAATTTGATATTGCAAAATAGTTCAGATACTTGTGGCTTCTTGAGATAGTCAAGTGCTTTATAACCTCTTAGAGTTGAGATTCTTTAGTCTTGGATGAGTTTTCAGCTGTGCCACCTTCATCTTCTTCGGGGATATTTAGGGCATGTAAGAGCTCCTTTCCTAGACCTCTTAAAGAAGTCTTTGTTCACAATTCACAATTCATAATCTCCATCCTAAAAGCAAAAACGTCTCCCCCACCATCCAAGTCAGAGTTTGCATCATTCCCGCCCTCTTTTCTTTGTTTTCTGTCACAGCTCCCAGACAAATGCAGGTTCCCATTATACTTTGTTTAGACTCTTAAGAAAATTTGTCTTATCCTTCTTTGTTCAAAGATTTATTTGAGCATTTCTCTTAACCATTTTTTGAACTCATGTAGGGCAAAGGTTGTATTTTTCCTCAGACCTCTAAGGCACTGAAACAGTAGTTTCTACACACAGAAAGATTTTTCTTTTAATGAGTGATATAATTAGCCAATTGTAAAGAATGATGAGTTAACCCAAAGTAAAATTGAAAAATGTATTTTCATGCCACACCACTCACTGTGTATCTATATAAATGTAGATAAACTAGAACGAACACAATGTTTACCTTTATTTACAGTCTTCGTAGTTCATGTTGTCTTTGTTTGTTTGTTTTTTATTTCTTGAATCATCCCTAAGAAAACACTTTATTCCTGAAGGATTCTGACAATCACTTTGGAAACTAAGAAGGTAAGAGTTATACTCAACTTGATTATGAATACAATAACTGAGATTAGGAAATACTACTTTATATATTGTCATTATTCCCATAATCATAAGAAACTGAAATCAGTGAATTTAAGATCAATTACTGAAGTATTTTAGATGGCAGATAACAAAAAAAATCCAGATTTTACCAAAGAAAAAAATAGCTTCCCAGATTTGCTTGTTGCACAAAATGTATAAAATACAGTACTAAAATTTCACATTTAAGTTTCAGGTCAATACACTTAGTTGGCCCAGAACATGACGTTGATAAGAGTTGAGATTCAGTCTTCACACACAGGTGAACTTAGCATTAGCCTGAACCTATGTAGCTATACCTTTACACACAGTAATGCCAGAAGAAGAGTGGATGGTTCAAACCTATGCCCGATGTGGTAATAAAACCCTTTCCTCGAAAAAAGTTGCACTTATTAGATGAATTAGGGCAAAGGAAACCAAAATACAATTGAGCCATGATCACACTGTTCCTGACAAGACACAGTGAAATTCCCAGGAGAGAGATGAAAGTCAAGGGCAGAGTCATGGTACACTGGGAGCAAACAGAGAGAAGCACTTTCAGAGGTGATGATGGAGCTTAGGTGGGTGGGAGTGACCATCTAGAAGGCCTTGGAGACAGGAACAGAGGAGGTGGTTGAAGGGGCACAGCTACAGAGTAGGAGTGGGTCACACTCATGGAACAGAAAAGATACTAATTAAGGGCGCTTCCGAGGGCAGAGCTCACAGGCCATCATGAATCATGTGCCAAGAGAGTGGGGTAAGATCTAACAAGGTGATGTTCGTCAGCCAAGGATGAATGGTTTTACCCCAGAGTCCCAACACACAGTGGCATAAATATAGAGAGAAGATTTGACTTAGCAACCTCATGCACAGAGAGGACTGAGGGGTTTTGCTGGACAGTGAATGGTGAGTCAGCAGAGTGACATGGCTGCCAACGGGCAGTCACCACCTCAGTCATTTCACCTAGGTCAAGAGAGGTGAGGCACACGCTGATGGAGGGGAACATGTGACTTGGATATTGCACTGTAAGAGATTAACGGGAGTCAAGGGTCCAGTGACAAAGACAGTAAAAGAGAATCAGAAGCACATCATGAAAGAAGCAGGTGAAGATGGAACTGGGGTGAAGTCAAAGTGAAGATCAACACAGAAGAGCCATCAAACAAGTGAAGACTTGAACTTGTCTTGTTGTTACCAAGAGCTGGACTGAGAGTTGGCCATCCTAAAGTTACAGAAAGCCAGATTTTAGTTTAAAGCAAGAAGAATCTTTGATCAGTCAAACTTGCCTAAAATTGAATGATCTATACTCAGAGTTGTTCAACTAGGCTGGATAACACTTGTGCAAAAATATAGCTGAGACAACTCAAGTGTTACCTAGATAGTACAACTAAGAAATACTGGCTTCTGAGTCATAGTTAGAGTAGAATAAGTGGGAAGAGAAAAAATATGTACCTGGTTGTGACTTGAGATCCAGATGGACAGTCTACTTTTTCTGGGAAGACTAAAATTTAGCTCAATCATCGGTTATTATAGTCTTTCCCGAATCTAGGCTTTATGCTTATATTGCCATCACAAATTTTGCGATGTCCATTGAACATCAGTACTGTTAATTCACTTCACAATTTTATTCATATTGGTTCATTTTTGTTTGATTTTTTTTCTTTTGAGGCAGGGTCTCCCTTTGTAGTCCAGGCTGGCCCTGAACTCACTATGTAGCCCAGGCTGGGCTCGAACTGGCAGTGATCCTCCTGCCTCAGCCTCCCAAGTGCTGGGATTACAGGCATGCGCCACCACACTCTGCTTTTGTTTGATTTTTTTTAAGTTTTTTTTTCTTCCTGTAGAGGTGTAGACCAGCTACATCATCATCATCAATTGAGAAATTTATGATATTCAGAGTCTCAGTCCCCACTGCAGACTTACTGAAGATTACCAGTTGGATTCATACACACATTAAAATCTGAGAAATAATGGTTCAAATTACTAATCTAGCAGTGGTTTGACACACTCCCTAAAAGGGAAGATATCCTACTCTGCTTTATTAATTCTGATTTTTTCAGAATTAATTTTAAACAAAATGTTACCTGTAAAATTGAGGTACATATTACAATCTATGAGAAGAATATTGTAATTTGAATTAGCTGCATTTTTTAATTTCTGGAACACACAATTGATGGACTCTTGGGTTCTGATTTTTAAAAGAGGAAATGAAATTTAAAATAAGTGAATAAGTGTACAAAACTAGACATGGTGGTGGATGCTTCTAATCCCAGCATTCTGGGAGTCTGTGGAGAGAAGATCACAGGTTCAAGTCCAGCCTGGGCATCTAAGCAATTTAGTGAGACTCCATCTCATAACAAAAATAATAAAAAGGGGTAGGGATGGAGCTCAAAGTGAAGGCCCTGGGTTCAATCCCCAGCATGGCAATAAAAGTATGTAATTACAAAATTAGAATTAAGAAATACTTGCCTAGGGTCATTTTCTGTACAACCATTGGGACTGTGCCATGATTTTGGCTTAGAAAACAAAGATTGAGAAAAGTAAAATAATAGTTTCACAAAGTGGTTTCCAAACATGAGTCTGAGGCCTTTATGAAAGAATCAGATTCCCTGGTTCCAATTCAGTTGTAGATGGTTTTCATGCACGTCATCTTCCAACATCACTTTTGGGTATGGTACTTACCACCAAGCCAAGATAAAGAACAGAAGGTTGTGAACCTGTGTTCTGCCAAGTTTCCCTAACACAATAGAACAGCCATTCTCAAATGAGAACGGTTCATGGATCCTTGGAGAGCCCCAAGAACTCTACAGAAGTTACATGAAGTTAAAACAATTTCATAATATTCAGCCATTACTTGTGTGTTTCACCATGTGAATGATGAAAAGCAAGGAAAGGTAAAGCTGCTGATGCCTTATTTACAAGTCAAGGCTCAGCACCAAACTGTTCTGGTCATAGTATTCTACACTGTTGTACACTCACACTAAAAAAAGTTTGTTTTGATTTTAAATGCCAGTTTCATTTCAGAATGACTTAAAAGTTTTAACAGTTAAGAATTGTTAATCTTATTAAATCTCATTCTTAACTATACATCTTTTAATATTTTCTGCGATGAAATGGGAAGTCCATCATAGCTTGATGATTGCCTCAAAGAAAACTAACTGTGCAATAATCATATGAGCTGCAAGCTGAACTAGTCAAGTTATTCATGAAGCACCATTGTTACTTGGCAGTCCAACTAGTAGACAAACTGTGGTTATTCAGACTTGCATATTTGGCAGACATGTTCTCAAAAAGACACAGAGCAAGCCTGTCATTTTAAGACCAAAAAAACTGACAGTATTTGTTATTAATGATAAATTTGAGATTTGAAACTTCCAGCAAAAATTGGAATGTAGGAAAATATGTATCTGCCATTACTGGCTTGACATCTTTCTAATACTTAATGAACTTTCTAACGATATCACAGTAGTGATATTAGTGATTGTGATTTTTTTACATAGTATAATGAAATATGTCCACATTTGGAAGTTCTGCGTAACTCAGGTAAGCAATATTTTCCAAATGGCTAATGAACAATGTCCGCAGATAGAAAAAAGATCCATTCAAAGTGCAAGATGGACAATAGATTACAGTGTAACAGGATACTGAATATTGGGTGGCACGTTTTCTATTTTCCAATGATTACATTCCTCTTGAGAAGGGCCAGGGATTTAACTCAGTGGCACCGTGCCTGCCTTGCAAGCACAAGGTAATGAGTTTGATCCCTGGTACTGCAAAATAAAAAAAAGGTACCAACATTCCTCATGAGGAGTTGGTGCATGTACATAACACATCTTAATGCTTTTTTGCCCCCTTCCTCTCCCTCTCTTCCTCTCCCTCCACCTCCCTTGGTATATTTTCTAATTCCATACTGCATATAGCCATTGAGAATCTATCACTTGTCAAGTTTTGGTGTTAGAAAAAAAATCTACAATTATTTGAAAAGATGGTTAAAATATTCTTTCCTTTTTCAAGTTACTGTTTAAAGAGGTGGATTGTTGTTTGTTTTTTTTTTTTTTTTTTTTTTTGGTACCAGGGACTGAACTCGGGTCTTTGCGCTTGTGCAGCAGGTGGCGAAACCACTGAGCTAAATCCCCAGCCTAGAGGTGGATTGTTTATATTTACTTGTTTTGTTTTGTTTTTTTGTTTTGTTTTGTTTTCGCACTGGGGATCGAACTCGGGACCTTGTGCTTGCAAGTCAGGCGCTGGAACCACTGAGCTAAATCCCCGGCCCCATTTATATTTACTTTAACCAATATAATATACCATTGATTTTTTTTTTGGTACTGGGGCTCAAACTCGGGACCTTGTGCCTGCAAGGCAGACGGCAGAACCACTGAGCTAAATCCCCTGCCCTAACCAATATAATATATAGCAACAATCTGCAAAGCAGCCAATGAGAATCCAACTGTCTTCTATTAAGCAGACATTAGATTTACAAAAATGAAAAAAAAATTACAAAAATGAAAAACAGTGCTATCCTTCTCAGTAATTTTTGTTTTTTAAAATATCATTTTTATAAAAATATGTCATTTATGTTAACATACAAAAGGTTTGATAGTAATTTTTAAATGATTTATAAAATTTCAAAATATCCTCAATTTTAATTTCTCACATATTGATCAATATGATATACATGAACCAAAGTTCTTTGAGTTCTTAGTAATTCAATTTTAAGATGTGAAGGGCTCCTGAGATCAACAAATTTGAAAACCACTGCTGTAATTAATTACTTAAGCCAGGGCAGTAGGGACTATCTTTAGAGACATGAAAGGGAAAAGGACAAATTCTTTTCATTATCCAAGTAATAACAAAAGTTTAAACCAGCATGGCAGTTGCAGGCCAGGGGCCCTCTTGTGGGTGTTATAATGAATCCTAGCCTCTTACCATGAAACTTAAACGTGAGCCCACAGATATTTCAAGAGAACCACTGGCCAAAGTAAAACAATAATACAACTGAATCTGAATAAGGCCCAGAGTAAAATGTATACTTTGGTCTATATGTGATAGAACTCTTCAGAATCCTAGGAAGGGATAGTTAAACAATGGCCAGTTACCAATGGAGAGCAATTTTATAAAGGTTGCAATAAGGGAGAGAAAACTATAACATGCCCAACTTTCCCACTTTAAAAATAAAATATAAAAGATTTTATTAAAAAGTATTGACTACTTTTAATAAATATATACAAGTGTGAGTGTGTGTGTGTGTGTGTGTGTAATTTATTTCACTTACAGGACAATGATTGGGAAAGAAAAGAGAAAGAAAGGAAAGGAAGATGAGCTATGGGGAAAACAAGTAGAGGAATTGAGGAAAAAGATCCAAAGAAGGAATGAGAGAGGCAAACACAGAGAAAGAAAAAGAATTGGAAAGCTACACAATATGTGGAGCCTTAGGCAGGATTGACTGGCTTCTTCATGTTAAGGGGAAGAGACGAGAGCCTAGAAATTTTAGGTAGTTTGGCCAACATTAGTGCTGCGACTTTAAGGTGGGTTTTCTGGCTTCTAAGCAGAGAAAATAGATCAAGAGAAGGACCCACAAAGAGGGATTATAAGGGGACAGAGTGATACAGGGATAAAAGATAGAAAAAAGAGATACACCACACACACACACACACACACACACACACACTCAAGCACTATGGAGTGAGTTCTAAGGCAGGGGTTAATCTAATCAAACACTGTCACACTCTGAAACGACTACACCCAATTAAAGTTTGGAAACCACTGCACCAGACCCAATACTTCTCACCCTATTATACACAGAACTGTCCTGGAAATCTTGTTAGGATGGAGAGTCTGATTCAGGAATCTGGGGTGGGTCTGAGATTCTGCTCTAACAAACTCCTGGATGATGCTACGCAATAGTTGGAGGGCCACACTTGGAGTAGGAAGGTGCCGTGACAGCCTTTCTCACTGCTGCAGCCACTTCACCTGGGAACTGGCTAGAAAATGTCCATTTTCAAGCCCCATCCTAGATCGACTGTATACTCCCAAACTCTCCAGACAGAGCCTGGCGATGTGCTTTCACAAGTTCTCCAAGGGTCAGGATGTGTCTTACAGTTTGAAACCACTGCACTGTGCCGTCATGCCTCCCATCCCCTTGCTACCTGCATGAGTGGGGCAAATCTTCATGTTTACATCATTTACTCATGACTGGATTATCTGAACTTTCTATTAGGAATTACCTGCATTCTACTTACCATTTCCAGAGCCAGTTAAGATTTGGGGGTGACACCGAGGTAAAGAGGCTCAAGTAGAAAGTTCAGTTGAAGAAGAACTTCTTTATCGGGCTCGCTGTGCCTGCCTTGGCACGCCAATAATAAGCCTGATTATCTTAGATTTCCACACACGGGGATGAACTAAGTGAAACTCCCAAAAATGACAATCAAGAAAGAAAACAACCCTCATATATCTTTGTTGGAGTAGATGTTCCCTTTGGCTCATTCTTATTTGCCTACTCTAAGCCCTAGACCTGGTTACAGATCCCTCAGGACATATATTTGTCCTGGGGGCCATTGAATATGTCCCTTAGTGAACTGGAGCGACACACAGAGCCCTGTGGTAGTCACCCAGCACAGACCTCAGCAGCTCCCCTCGCCTTCCCAGCCCCCTGCAGCCATGAGCTCTGATGCAGAGATGGCCATTTTTGGAGAAGCAGCTCCATACCTCCGGAAACCAGAAAAAGAGAGAATCGAGGCTCAGAACTGCCCATTTGATTCCAAGAAAGCCTGCTTTGCAGTGGATGATAAGGAAATGTATGTGAAAGGTATGATACAGAGCAGGGAGAATGACACCATCATTGTCAAGACCCTGGATGACCGGGTAAGTGCTGATCTCAGATGTCTTTGATAATATAGGCACCCTTCTTTTCCTGTAGAGTAGAATATTAGAAGGAATGCAAAGATGGAACCAAATGAGCATTTATGTGTTCTGTAGTAGAGGAGTAGGTGAAAGCTGGAATCACACACACCATAGCTCCTGACTCTTTCCTTTGAAGATTTTAGTTTTGAGGGGTTTTTGTGGTATTTGCTTTGGAGGAAAGAAAAAGTGAAAGTGAAAGAAGTTGAACTATTTAAAAGAAAAATTAATACTGATTACTGCTGGATGGGCCAACCAAGTATGGTGCTGTAGACTGTAAAGCGACTCTTAGTGGGGAAGCTCAGGAGGTATTGCCTCGTCTAATGTGGAGAATGAGAGTGCCCTTCAATTCAATACTTCTGGGACATTCACCAGATCTCAGTCACACTGTCAGTCACATTGCAAATATAAGCAAATCTCAGCACCTACTTTGCCAAAGTTTATCATCTGTATAGGGATCAAGATGTATATGACAAGTCTGAAACTCAGTTCATAATCTCGGGCATCTGAGAGATTTCGCTTTTTTTTTTTTATTGTTATTGAGCTTAACCTCCAATTCCAGCCCCTTTTCATTAGGCTAAAAAAAATATCTTCAGGGCCAGAGATGTAGCTCAGAGGCACAGCGTCTTCCTGGCAGGCGTGAGGCCGTGAGTTTAATTCCTGGTACTAAAAAAAGAAAGTATCTTCAGTCACTCTAGGTATTTCTCTCTGTTCAGTTTTGGACTACATTTTCAAATCTTACACAGTACAGTAAATCCTTTCAAAATTCTACACAGTACAGTAAGTCCTTGACTTATGAATGTGTTCCATTCTAGGAGAACATTGGTAAGTCGGATTCATTTGTAATCTAACAGTGAGTCTTATCCAGCATACCTGTAATAAGAAAAGTTCGCACCTGGAATTCTCATAAGTTGGGAACTTACTGTATTGTACTGCACTGGGATCTCCCTGCCTCCATGGAGGATCTATTAAGAAACCATGGAGTCCCTTAGTCGAAGGTCCCCCGAGAATACTGCATAGTAGGAAACTGAAGGAGTAGCCTTTTCGTACAACTGCATTGCAATAGGAAACACCTTGCCTGACACAGATTTTAAAAAATATCAGTCTTTCCTAAAGATAGTTTTTCCACACCTTCCACCATAAAAGTGAAATATCAGAGGAAGGAAGGAAGGAAGGAAGGAAGGAAGGAAGGAAGGAAGGAAGGAAGTCCCTAAAGGTTCAGAATACATAGACTTCGCTCTCCCATTTGGCTGCCTTGGGGTCTCTCTATAATCTAAGGTGGTGGGATAGAAGAGCCATCCCTCCTCAAGAAATTTAGTCTATATCAACAAATCTCCTTCCTTTACCCTTTTCTGAAGCCCTCAGAGCAAGATTTGGAAAGCAAAATTCAGAAAATCTTATAGGCTCTTTCTCTTTTCTGCCTTATTTTCTCCATCTCCTGAAAATGAAGTTTAGAGACAACTGTATGGTTGAATTGATTGAGGTGGCCAGGAGGGGAAGACACGGAGAGGGAGGATATTAAGTAATTGTCTCAAAATATTTTTCAGCCTTAAACAATGGTCCAAGTCTAAATGTTTTAACTATTCAAGCAGAGGTACAAAGAATTATGGGAGCCTTGATGAAATGAGGGAGAGAGGAAATGGCTGAAAGAGTGCTGAGCTGAACTTTAAAGGTTTCTAGATTCAAGTTCAATGAAGAGAGAGGTTCCTGGCAAAGGAATTCACATGAGCAGGGATATTGAGGCAAGAATTCACAGAACAAAATGGAGCAGTTCTTTCCAACCTTCCAATCTTGGTCTTATTGCAGCATTCACAACATACAGAGGAAACAAAGGCAACCTGACTAGGCCTTGGCTATCCCAAGGCCCATCTGGCCCCCCTGCAGGCCACAGGGCTCTATAGCTATGAATACTTGTAATCCTCTCCTGGTACATAGGATGGCAGACTGACTGAGGCCATGAGACCAGAATTGGTCACACAGTTTGAGCAGAATGAGGCTAATCAAGGACAGTCACCCATGGAAATGATCCATTAACTTATCATGGCAGTGGAATAAATGCACCACATATCTTCCTCCTCCCACCTCTCCAATAAAATGGAGTATGGATCACCAGCTCTCCCCTTCATCACTTCCTTTTCCTCTCAAAACCCAGATGCTCACTCTGAATAGTAACCAGGTATTCCCAATGAACCCTCCCAAATTTGACAAGATCGAGGACATGGCCATGATGACTCACCTGCATGAGCCTGCGGTGCTGTACAACCTCAAAGAGCGTTACGCAGCCTGGATGATCTACGTGAGTGCTCTTCGACTTCTTCATATTTCAGTTATCTCTCTTAGTGAAAACAAGATCCACATGATAAATTTTCTGACTTTCACAGACCTACTCGGGCCTCTTCTGTGTCACTGTCAACCCCTACAAGTGGCTGCCGGTGTACAACCCCGAGGTGGTGGGTGCCTACAGAGGCAAAAAGCGCCAGGAGGCCCCGCCCCACATCTTCTCCATCTCGGACAACGCCTATCAGTTCATGCTGACTGGTGAGTGATCTCTTGATTCTCATATTTTAAAAATCACCCTTGATTAGTTATTTAAGTCTTCAACAGGCCTTGGTTATCTGGACAGTGTGTGATCAAAGTGAGCTTAGGAGCTTTAGGTGATTTGAGGTTGAAAAGTCAGGAGTGCAATGTCTTCTGTTACCAACAGTGCTGCATGGCAATGGCAGTGATCATGACTGAAGCCACATTAAGCTCATGCTTATTTGGGGGATTGTGGAACACAAACAGATTCCCTGTCCCTAGCACCCACAGTGTGGGCATGCTTGGAAGATAAACTATGTTAATAGCTACTGAGGGAATGCAAAATTGACAATATAGATAAAGCAATATCCCTTCACCTGGCTTGTCCCCCAAACTCAGGCTCCTCTAAGTCCTCCTCAGATTTCCAAGATGGCACAAGAAGTAGAAATGTGCAATTCTGTCGTGCCATTATGCCTACTACCTATCACTTCTGTTTGTTCAACCTTCACCTGACTTGACTCAGCACAGATACAAGAAATAGAAGCAAGATTTGAGATCTGAAGACACTTAAAAATCATCTAATACAACATTGCCCAAAGTGAGCTGAGATCCTATCTCACATCCCACAATTCTTACCATTTCTCCAAACTTAATATCGTTTTAAATTAACTGAAGTTACATCAGATTCAAAGGAAGATTAATATCATTATTTGCATTGGTTTGCTATGGCTGCTCTAACAAAGACCCACGGACTGAATGGTGTAAAGAAGAAAAATTACAGTTGTGGAGACTAGAAGTGTGTAATCAAGGTGTCAGCAGGGCTGGTTCCTTCTGAGAGCTGTGAGAGAAAATCTGCTGCAGGCTTCTAGCCTAGCTTTCGTGGCTTGCAGCAATCTTTGATTTTCTTTGGCTTGTAGAAACATCACCCTGACCACTGCCTTCACCTTCACATGGCATTTTGTGTGTGTGTGTGTGTGTGTGTGTGTGTGTGTGTGTGTGTGTGTATGTATATATGTCTTCACATTTCCCCTTATTATAAGGAAGCCAGTTATACTGGATCAAGGGCTCACCCTATTCCAGGATGACCGCATTTTGACTAATTATATCTGCACCTTGTTTACAACTCATTTCCAAATAAGACATTCTGAGTTTTTGAGGGGAGATGTCAATATATGAATTTTAGGGAGATAATTCATCTATACACTCTTATACATGGAAAACAGTATCACTTTCCACAAGTAGAAAATAGGAGTAAAAAAATGCAGGCACCCAAGCAGGATATATAAATTCTAATTAGAAGACAAGGCCCCCCACCTGCTCTGAGCCTGAGACTTGATTCTATGTTTAAAGGGGAGATGAGAAAGTGCTACCAAGGGGTTAAATAACTGCAAACATGAATAGCTTTTACACTGTGGGTTTCACTTTCCCCTCCCAGGCTGCCCATGTTACATATCCCAAATTAGGAAAATTAGATAGGCCCAAATTACACCCTTAGTTAATGGCAAAGCCAAAACCAGACCCCTTGTTCTGGAACTTCCCCATAATGTTGCCCTATTTCTAAATCCTCTCTGATGCTGATTTGTTTTGTTTTGCTTCCCTCTGTGTTTCTAGATAGAGACAACCAGTCCATCCTTATCACGTAAGTAACCCATGTTTGCAATATGATAACTCGGTAGTCAGTACCATTCCTTCCATTGTTGTTTACCCAATTTACTTTTAAATCAACAGTGGAGAATCTGGGGCTGGGAAGACTGTGAACACAAAGCGCGTCATTCAGTACTTTGCAACAATTGCAGTTACTGGGGACAAGAAGAAAGAGCAGCAGCCAGGCAAAATGCAGGTAAATGGCGGTGTGCACCAGGGGCTAATTGGAATAAGCACACCTGAGATATTAGAAGAGCAACCCAAATACTCAAAGTATGTACTCAGCAGAGATGGCTAAATAGGATAGATGTTTCTTCCTCTCAGTGTTCTTTTTTTTTTTTTTTTTTGGTGCTCGGGATCGAACTCAGGTTCTTGCACTTGCGAGGCGGGCAGCAGAACCACTGAGCTAAATCCCCAGCCCCTCTCAGTGTTCTCACACAGAGCATTTCTGATACCAAACATATAGGGTTTTCCCCATACTAGGAAATTCTCCAATTCTTTCCAGATATCAGCCAGATGTTCTACATTTTTATTTCATTCTGATACTGTCTACCCAGAGATAGCATCAGATCCCATAGGGTCAGAGCTCAGTCCCACAAGATTTCCCCCATTGCAGATGCCACTTGCAAGTTTTACCTGTGCTTCTGACTTACAGCTACAAATCCAAGGTTCCCAGAACTTCCCTCCTCAGGTTCAAGAATTTGCTAAAATGGCTCACAGAATTCAGGGAAACACTTTATTTATACTTGCAGTTTTATTATAAGGAATAATGAGAGGAGATGCAGAAGGCAAGGTATGGGGAAGGCTTGGAACTCTCATTTCCTCTTTGGGCACATCACCCAGCCCCCGTGTGTTCTTCAATCTGGAAGCTCTCCCAAACCCTTTGGTTAATGACTCTTAGGGAGATTCCATTACAAAAGCACTACTGACTGAGGCATTGGTGAACAGCTTAATCTTCAGCCTCTCTTCCCTGAAATCTCCAACCCTCTAATTACATGGTTGGCACCACTGGCCACCAGCCCCCATCCTGAGGCTGTTCGGCAGCCTCAGTCACCATTCACTCATTAGCATACAAAATGACATTTGCCCCTTTGGAGATTCCAAGAGTTTGGGGAGATTTGTACTGTGAAACTAACAAAGACCAAAATACATATGTCTTCCATCACAGCATCACATGGAACAAGACAGGAAGTAGTTTTACCTGTATGGACTTGAGGTCTAGCACCCAGCAACCTGGGTGACACAGCTCAATGACTTTGACCAACTCCACACACTCTTCTGGACTGCAGCATACATCAGAATCACTAAGAGGGTTTTCCAAACAGTGGGGCCCCCGGCCCCAAATTTCCCATTGTGTAGGCTTAGAGTTTGACCTCTTCTTTTCCATTTCTAACATGTTCCTAGGTAATGTTTAACTGCTGGTCAGGGATCACTTTGAGAACCACTAGACTGAGCAGTAATTTACCAATTTCTCCAGAGCCAGAAGGATAAGCAGTCATGGAAGTGAAGGTGAAACCCTGCTTGCTAGTAAACTTTCTAGTAATAATTCTGTTTTGTGGATTTCATTCAAATTTTTTTATTAATACTTGTTTACAGTACATAATAATTATATTCATTTTGGGGAATTGTACATGTATATAACACATTTCAATTCTTTTTACGCCCTTCTCCCTCCCTCCCTTAGTAATAATTCTCATGAAATACTTCTTTCCTACTTAAACTCTTTTGAAAACCACTGCTTATTTTGTTTTTGTTTTTGTTTTTCTTTCTTAAATTCCTTTATTGGTACATTGTAGGTATATAACACAATTACATTTCTCATTGGGAATTGTACCTTTACATGATGCATCTTGGTTCTTATTTTTTCCCCATTCCTAGCCCTCCCTTCACCCCCTCCACCCTTCCCTATTTACAAAGACTTTATTTCCATTTTTTCAATTTCTCATCACTTTTCCTTTCCCTTCTTTCCTTTCTCCTGTCCCTCCCACTACCCTTACCCCTTTGGACATTTTCCTCCTATTTTGCAACCACTGCTTATTTTGTATGATCTCCTGGGTCACTTGCATTGTTCACATTTTATTTCTTCTTCTGAAAACAAATGTCTATATTGAGTCATGATGTACGCAGTAACAGAAGTACATGTTCTAAAATTCTAAAATGCTATCAGAGAAAAAAGGCAGTGTAGATGTCAAAATGGAGAGGATAATGTTCTGGCCTGGAATTTGGCATAACTAGAAGTCACTTCATTGCTGTCCTAATAAAAGCTTCTCTAGGGTGGGACCTTAAGGCTCATTGGGTGGGGTGGGGCTGGAGCCATAGGTATCTCCAACTTCTGTACTGGCCACCAAGTAGGACTGGTTGACTTCTCTCCTGGGACCCTGCCTAGAGCACTGCACTTTCCAGTTATCAAGGGGCTACTCCAGAAGACAGTCCTAAGTGCTCTCTTGCCTTCTCTTTGTTACTAGGGAACCCTGGAGGATCAGATCATCCAGGCCAACCCCCTGCTGGAGGCCTTTGGAAATGCCAAGACTGTAAGAAATGACAACTCCTCGAGATTTGTAAGACCCTGCCTCATCTTTAACTACACCCAAATTACATCCTCCCCTTAAATGCTAGACCAGAAACACTGCCACATAAACTAAAACATACCAGGCATCTGGGCCTTTTTTCGATACATAAGCAGTTAAGATCAGTCTTTCCAACTGAAATAATTTGATATGCTTTGAAGAAACTGTTGCCTTGTTCCTGGCAGAGGGAAGATTTAACTATCTTTGCCTAACTAGTCAATATCACCTCCCAGCACCCTGAAATCATGATGGTGCAAATTCTACAAGTAGAGAGCAATTCCTTTATACCAAAATTAGTCTGTGTGGAAACCTTTTAAAATTCAAAAGTCCATTGAGTAATGTCCATCTACTTAGTCACAAAAACTTGTTGTGAATTAGGTGAACAGATTTGACCTCCTCCAAGTCAGGAGATACTGGGAGGGGAGAAGAACTGGCAAAGACAGAAGAGATCAGAAATTGAGAATTGGTTGGTACTGAGATACTGAAAGGTATATTCAATCCTTCAACATTTCACTTAGGATTCAACCAAAGAGGGATTTCCATCCACATTGGCAAATAACATCCTGAATAAACATATATCCCTGTACTTACTCTCACTGGTAAGAGAAGCAAGTGCTCAAAGTGAACTTTCACTTATGCCTCTAGCTACAAGAGTGCCTCAGAACTTCCCACACTTCCCTACTGAATAATCTCAACCTCACATTCATGATGACACACAAAGACAAAATGGTTACTGATTAGAAAGTAGATTCGTCCCTCAAAGACTGCTCTGAGCCCTGAGATTTCCCCCCTTGGATGTGGATTTGTACTCTGGGCACTACCCGATTGCATATCTGTCTTCCTGGATATACAACTAAGCTTCTTGCCCTGGCTGGTGGGTCTGGGTGCATGTTACATGGTAAAGATGGTTACACATGCTTGGGACCAGTTAGTTATTGTACTAACCCAATACCACCTTAAAGAGAAGACAATGCCCTCACGAACTCACGATCATCACACCCATTTATTCAGTTTAAATGCCCCACCTCTGACCCTGAACGCGCAGCCATCTGGTTATTCTGTCCATCTTCCACCCTTCACACATTCTCAGGCTGGGGGAAGACATTTTTTGTCTTCTATTAAGCCACTAGAAATACTAAAGATTCAACACTTCTATACCTGTCTATCTCCACTGACCCTTCTCTAGTTCTTTTTAGTCTTAATTCAGAAAATATTGAGAAGGTTATTAATTACTGACCACATTCCAGACCTTGTGAGAAAATAAACAAGGCAATATTTTTGTCTTTAAATTTGTTCAGTGTAGTAGAGGACCAATTCAGTGAAGGGTTGCCCATACACTTATTACATATGTGTACTAAATATGAAGTACAAATGCGCTGCATATAGTACATATGTAAATTGTATACATATATAATTTCATATATGTATTTTACATATACCAATTTTCTGTACATAACATGTTTTATTTATTATTCATTTAATATACAATGTATATGTATGTGTGTGTAATATATATGTATATGATTGTGTATGGGGACCTTTCGCACCCCAAAACAGGGTAGCCCACCTTGAGTGGTTCTTCTGGAGACCAGTGAGCCTGGCCTGACCCTGAGCCTGGAAATTAGATCTGTCTGTAGTAAGCAATATGTAAAACTGAGGGGAAGAATCTCAGAAGTAGCATTCATAATGCAAAAAGAAGTCAGGCAGACAACCCAACCAGGTTATTATTTCCCGGGTGTTAGAAGAAATGTGAGAGCAGGGTAGGAACCACGGAGGCAGGCAAGAGCAAGGAGGTCCCAAGCAGAGGGCGACAGAGGAGGCCTATGGGCCTCCCCTAGCCACAGGGACAGGGACAGGGACAGGCACTTTGGGTAGAATTTCCTGAGCCTTGGCTAACCCTGCCTCAGGACTCTGGGTGCCAGGCAAACTGAGAGGAGGAGAGTGCTCATACTTCTAGCTCCACTTACTCCCTGACCCTACGCTTACCACCTACTGGTGGTATCACCTACCAGAGGCTAGCACAGAGCCACATGAACCACGTAAGTAACTGCTGTTTATCAACTTGCCATTGGACAGGGGAAGTTCATTCGGATTCACTTTGGAGCCACAGGAAAATTGGCATCAGCAGACATTGAAACCTGTGAGTCCAGACACTCTGTACAAGTACCTTCAAGGTTAACCACAAAGACATCCCTTGGGAACCCGAAATCACATTATTTTTTATTATTTTAGACCTCTTAGAAAAATCCAGAGTGACATTTCAGTTATCCAGTGAGAGAAGCTATCACATTTTTTACCAGATTATGTCAAACAAGAAGCCAGAACTAATTGGTAAGTTCTTAGAATATTGTTTTTATCTTCCTAATAAGTGGCATTGGAGAACAATACCCAGGGTAAATTGTGTATAAGATGCTAAAGGAACTTTCATATTTTCCAGACCTGCTTCTGATTTCAACCAACCCCTTCGACTTCCCTTTTGTGAGTCAAGGAGAGGTCACAGTAGCCAGCATTGATGACAGTGAGGAACTGTTGGCGACTGATGTAAGCATGTTTATTTGTTTGTTTACACATAGAATTATGGAGTTTAGGGCAGGGGACATGCCTTAGTGATAGAGTATTTGCCCAGGATGCACAAGGCCCGGAGTTGGATCCCTAGCACTGGAGGGTTTGGGGAGATTATGGAGTTTATGAACTTAGTGATTTCGTGAGAAAACTGGAGTCTAGAAACATTGTAATTATATCCGAGATCTCAGGGGTCAAGATCGCAGAGAATTAGTACAGATTTCCCCTGCTGCCTTTTAGCTCCATGTCACAAGGTTCCAAAATAATCCAGAAAGTTCTTCAAAGCAGGCTTTCGGTTCTATTTTCTAACATCTTAATTAAAATACATGTTTGTACTTGCAAGATTTGTAGCATAACATTTGTTGGAATTTTTCAATTTACAAAACCATCTACACAAAGAAATTTTAGAAAATATAAAGAATTACAAACAACAAAAAAATCCCCTCTCCATTTTTCCTTCTACCTACCACTTTAGGGTCTCCTTAGGGACCTACCACCTTAGCAAACCTGTCAGGCCTGTGGCCTTTACCTGTAAAGAATATCTACAGTGTTAATAATCATAAGAATAATATAATAGCTAAATGTATTGGGCACTGACATCTGCCAGGCACTGGAATAAGTGGCTTTCCCTGCATTATCTTGTTTCAGCCTTAAAAACATCTTTGTCACTGAGATCCTTATTGCCCCATTTCTCAAATGTGTACATCTTAGAAGCAAATATATTATTTGCCTAAAGACACTGGGACTATGAATGAAAAAGAGAATGTTTAAGTTCAAGCCTGCCCAACCACAATACCTACATTTTTAATTAAAACATACCATCTCTGAACAGTTCATTTCTACCCCTGCTTGATCCACCCTCACAGAACCTCCAAGTTATAAAAAGAGGTTTTGACTTTCATCCTAGGGACATTGCCCAGTGCCCTGTAGCCCCAAGACAGGTCCTCTTAAGTACACTTGTCTCTTGTTATCCATGGGGAATTGGGCCCAGAACCCACCTAGATACAAAAATCAGTTGATGCTCAACTCTCTTATATAAACTTATGGAGTTTTTTCATATAACTGACACATAGCCTCCTGTGTACTTTAAGTCATCTCTAGATTATTTATAATACCTAACATGATGTAAATGCTGCATAAATAGGTAAATACTGTACTGTTTGAGCAGTAACAACCAGGGCAAACGTCTGAGTATGTTCAGTACAGATGCAATGGTTTTTCCAAGTATTTTCAAATTGCAGTTAGTTGACTCCACAAATGCAGAACTGTGGATACATACAGAAGGCAGAGTGGAATCTTAAACCTCACCTGAGGAATCTCACATCCAAACTGCAGCTCCCCTGCTGCCAGGCGCTCTGTTGCTCCTCTTTATTGATGGTTTATGGCCAAGTGAAAGAAGAATGTCCTTTGAGGATTATATTCTTCTTCAAGAGGATCAATCCTCAGGCAGTAACACCTTTTCCCGGTTCCTTTCAGTTGGTGAAAGAATCTTTCTCTTTTAACCTACAGTGACCCCTCCTAGGACATAGATATGCATCCCTGAGATGAAGACAGATTCAAAGGATGAACACCATGACCTATAATCTGTTTCTCTGTCAGCTCTTGGCATGAGCTCTTCCTTCCCCCAAAGGGGACACAATCCCAAGAGTGCCTCACTCTTCAGTATCATTCAGTGACTTATGAGTTATATTTTATCAGTTCACCAGGCATGTTCAGACATGTTTCAACCCCACCAACTGATATCATGTAGACCCCACTACATAAATAATATGTGTATCTCAGAGAAGGATTTTTTTTCAGTTGAAAGCTTTGTGGTAAAAGACAGGCAGAGTGGTTATGAAACAAAACCAGCAACTACTGTAGGCTTTGACTCAAAAGTGATCCAGCCTAGCTCTAGCCCTGTCATATCACATCCTCCTTGTATAACTTGGTACTGGTTACTTACCTCCAATAGAACCTCAGTTCTTCACCTAAAAATCTAGGGAAACCTGTACACCTTCAAGGTATTCATCTGTACATCTCAAGGTGGCACAAAAAAAAGGGAACCCAGCAAAAGTTTGCCCCTTTCACATTGAAAGAATGATGGTGCTGTTTTTGGTGACCTTCCTTTCCAAGCCTACTATTCTACAATGCATTTGCTTGATCTAAACAACACTGAAATTCTCACATTACAATGGCAAATTCAAGCTTTTGGACAATATCTCTCCCTCACTATCTATGTGGTTTTCTTCTCCCAGTGTCACACAATAGGTCCCAATAGCCTCATCTAGAAAACAGCCCTTTTCTACACACAATGCAAAAGTTATTTGATGGAAGAAAACAGGTAATTCATATATTCTTCCCGTAATTCTCTCCAGCCACCCTCACAAACATGCTAAGCAAATGTGTTTTAGCCTCTAACTTATCTTATCCCACCTATCATCCATTTATTTTGCAAATGCCATCTCTTGTGCTAACCAAAAAGGAGATGATATCTTCACCGGAAGAAAGCAGCACATTGATCCCCAAGTCCTACTGAGTCCTCTGTCCTTGTTTTTTTTCCCAGAATGCCATTGACATCCTGGGCTTCAGCTCAGAGGAGAAAGTTGGGATCTACAAGCTGACAGGTGCAGTGATGCATTATGGGAACATGAAGTTCAAGCAGAAACAGAGGGAGGAGCAGGCTGAGCCAGATGGCACTGAAGGTAACGGCATCTGAGAAGCAATGCCACAGAAATTGTATAGGTGAAATTGTATTGTCTGAAGCTCATTGCACGTGCACCAGGGAAGTCTACTCACTAGGTCAAGGACTAGTTGTGAATCACTGTCCACTCTGCTGTCTCTCACTGTCAAAATTTACCTGCTTTTTAAGATAAGAGAATATCATTAAGTGAACTTCACTTTCTCTCTACACATGTCAATATTAATGTCCAGCATGCTGTCCTAATCATTCCACCCTAAAATGTGTCCTTTGGTGAAATAGGATCCAAGTCTTCTTCTTCCTGTCACTTCCACCCTGATATCTGTTGAACTTGACCCTGAACCAAGGACATGGAACAAATCTTCCTTTCCATAACTCTCATCTTGCTGATCCCACTAGCACCTTCTGCCTTATTCCTGAGAGGACTGGAAATACAGCCACAGGAAGCAGGAGGGACTGAACAATGACAACTTACCCCCACACACAACCCAAAATGTTCTCTGCATTGGATCTCTTATCTCTCACAACATATTCTACAAGTTCTTTGAACAAATGCTTTGCAGCATGGTCATCTCTAAGGATTCTACCTTGTGATTATATTTCCACAATGTGTAAAGCAGTGTGTTTTAAACTCTGGGGGGGGGGGGGGGGAGAACTCTAGCCATGAATTAAAGACTAGGGTAGCCAGGCATGGTGGCGCATGCCTATAACCCCAGCATTTGGGAGGCTTAAGCAGGAGAATCACAACAAGTTCGAGGCCACCCTGGAGTACATAGGGAGTTCAAGACCAGCCTGAACTACACAGTGACACCTTGTCTCAAAAAACTAAAAAAAAAAGAGAGAGAAGAAAAATCTGCATAATCTTATCAGTGTCTCATAAAGCTCACCTGATTATGTTAATCCTGCCTGAGATAATCTCCCTTTTTATCAACTCAAAGTCGACTGATTAGTAACTTCACCATGAGAGAAAGGTATATTGCATCAGACCCACATGCAAGGGAAGGAGTCAATACAAAGCATGTACACCAGGGGGCGCATATTTTAGACTCTTGCCTATCACAGGGGTACATAGCAAATAACTGGAGAGAAACAGAATTCAGACCCTGAAGCACTTCTGATTGGTAGAAATCCACTGACTTGGCCTGTGAAGATTAGAATGAAAGGTGAGGAGAAAGAGCAGTGTAGGCAAAAGAACCATCTTGAGCAAAGAAGAAGAGGAAAGCACGTGGTGGAAACGGAGAAAAGGAAGGTGGTCTACTTTGGCTACAAAGATGTACACAGTGATTTGTAAGAGATAACAATTAATAAATTATTATTTTGGCATCTGTTTGGGAAGATTTTGAATGCCAGCATGAAACATGTTCAACCTTCATCCTGCTTTTTATTTTTACTCTTTTTTTGAATGAAGAGGGATTGTCTTGAGCTGCGTATAAAATATATGATATAGGTAATGTATATAAGTAACACAACTTCCTTTCTTATGCTTTCATTATGACAGTAAAAAAAAAAAAAAGAGTGTATAAAGGTGGGCCACAGATTGGACTTGCCTGATTCACAATGTATTTGGCAAGCCATAGAAACCACTGATGCTTCAGTGATGGTCCAAGTAGCAGAAGTAGGTGTAACCACCTAAAAGGAGTCTGTTAGTGGTCAGCTTCACTAAGAGTGGAAACTTGGGGGGAAATGTATCAGGCTCCTCAGCAAGAGTGGACTATATTGACACGAGTCATGGAGATCTGTCCAGTGTTTAGAAAAGCCCAACAGAGGGGAAAGTGGAAGGTTATAGTCAGGCCCTGAGTCCCTCTGATAATGATTCCAATCCAAGTCAACATCTGAAGATCAATCACTGAGCACTAGGCATGTTTTATGACAACCCTATGGCATGGGTCCTATCCCCGTTCCCCATTTTACAGATGATAAAATTGAGGCAAGAAAAAGCAAAACCAAAATCTGAAGCCAGGCAGTCTGACTCTAGAGTGCAATTTCTGCCTATTCAGCAGCTGTTGGGAGCGATGGAAAAATCTATTTATTATATTATGCAATGAACAGGACTTAGTGCCTGTTTGAATACAAGCATATCAGGGATGAGGGAGAAAGGTGTATCACCCCAAGTTTTCAATTTTAAGTAACTATAAAAACACTGGTACCATCCACCCAAATAGGCAAAGCAGGAAAAGGTGACAGTTTGAGCAGAGTAAAGCATGCATTTGGCCTCTGAGTAAGTAATTAACAGATACTCCCCTGGATTCTTATTGTCACCCTAACCAGCAATGTGAGGATCTCAGCTAAGAAGGAGTTGTCCCTAGGAAGCTCCATTTCTCTACCTCCTGAATGAGCTCAATGCAAGTAGCCAGGTCCATCCCAAAGCCAGGTCCCTCCCAAAGTCAGCAAGCATCCACCGAACTACATAAAACTCTGTGCGGTCATCCCTTGGTCTCTGCAGGGCATTGACTCTAGGAACCCCTGTGGATATCAAAATCCTCTGACCTGAGTGACCCTAAATAGAGATAGTACTTTATATAACCTATGTACACCCTCCACTATATGCTAAACACTCTACATTGCTTATCTTAACTGGTAAATGTAAATAGTTGCTGTCCTATATTGTTTAGATAATAATGACAAAAAAAGAAGTCTGTACATGCTCAGTACAGATGTAATTTTTCCCAAATACTTTCCATCAACTATTGGTAAAATCTACAGATGCAGAACTCATGGATGCTGAGGATAAACAGTAGTCCGTGAGCTAACTGAAATTGCCAACCCTCAATTGCTTTGACCACCTCTAGACACTTGAAGGCAGAGTCAAGGATTTGTACTTCTCTCTCAACCACTAGCATGGCACTCTGAATAAATTAAGAAAGTGCCTAACACGTAATGTTAAGTGCCCAGATAATGCCTCCTTTACTTCTGTACCATTTTATGTATTATCAGATTCTAATATTACTATGTGATTAATAACTTTTTATGAAATTCAAATAGTAGATCAAGATTAATCAAGAAGCCTATTTTTGCTAATGATTGCATCTAGGAGACAAATTGGTAGTTGTGGAGCATCAAAGAACTCTGGACTATTGGATTGAACTTCACTGGACAAGTTCAAGCCTGGTACACATTGGAGAACATAAAGACACAGAAAAAGATTAATAGAAAGCATCTCTGAGAGGAACCAGGGTCTCACTGGACACTTTAGCGGTTGCTGCTTCTGCATGGCACCATTTCTCCTTCTCTTCCAGTGGCTGACAAAGCTGGATACCTGATGGGTCTGAATTCTGCAGAAATGCTGAAAGGCTTGTGCTGTCCAAGAGTGAAGGTTGGAAACGAGTATGTCACCAAGGGGCAAAATGTCCAGCAGGTAACGGAGATGCTCTGAATCCAGATAATTAAGATATTTTGCTATTTTAACCATCACCTTAAAGTTCTTTCAGTTGAAGCTTTGAGAAATACATGTGAAAATGGTTTCAGCATTAAGAAGAAGTTCATTCTTAGACCTCAGGCCTAATCCAAGAACTGCAAATCAAGGAGTGCCCATCAAACTCCATGAGGGGCTGTGACCAGGAAATAACAAGCTCTCTGGGGTCAGGGAGCCTCCCTCCAGCTCCTTTTCTGAGTCTGCACAGGCTCTCAGTTCTCCTCTATTGCATCTTTACAAGATCAGGTTTTTCCACCTCTCCTGCCCATTATCCCTCATGCTTCCCAAGTTTACATCCCATGTTTCCACTGAAAATCAGACCAGTATCTTTTGATCTAATTCCAAATTCTCTAAAGAGACTCTCTAATTCACCCTGGATCAAGGGTCTACCTCAATTTTGATTAACTGTGGCCAGAAGTTGGAAGCACATGTTATAACTGTGGTTATTAGAAGACTTACTTTGGCCAGGCATGGTGGTGCATATCTATAATTCCAGCTACTCACAAGCTTGAGGTAGGAGAATTGCCAACCTGGGCAATTTAACAAGATCCTGTCTCAGAATAAAATAAAAAGTGCTGAGGACATAGCTCAGCAATCCCTGGATTCAGTCCCCAGTGGTGGAAGAGGGAGGGAGGGAGAGAAGGAGGTGGGGGAGGAAGGAAAGAAGGAAGGGAGGAAGGAAGGAAGGAAGGAAGAAAGGAAGGAAGAAGGAAATAAAGAAAGAAGGAAAGAGGGAGGAACTAGAACTCTCTTTGTAAGAATCTCAAGAAATATTCAATATTATGTGGATCTGTATGGAATTGCTAATAGTTAACTGCTTTTGAACTTCATAATGTCCATTTCATATGTTTAACTTAATACAACCACAAAAATGATTTGAGTGTTGAGGGTTTATCTGTCTTTAAGGTGACCAACGCAGTGGGTGCTCTGGCCAAGGCTGTCTATGAGAAGATGTTCCTGTGGATGGTCACCCACATCAACCAGCAGCTGGACACCAAGCAGCCCAGGCAGTACTTCATCGGGGTCTTGGACATCGCTGGCTTTGAGATCTTTGATGTGAGTTGTTCGGGCAAATAATTGCCCTACTTTGTGTCTGCTTGGGTGAATTCCCAGAGGATTTTCGAACTCACTCAAAGTCTTTGGTACTTAAAACACCCAGTTCAACAGCCTGGAGCAGCTGTGCATCAACTTCACCAACGAGAAGCTGCAACAGTTTTTCAACCACCACATGTTTGTGCTGGAGCAGGAGGAGTACAAGAAGGAAGGCATCGAGTGGACATTCATCGACTTCGGGATGGACCTGGCTGCCTGCATCGAGCTCATCGAGAAGGTAGAGAAATGCCGCCCCACAGAGTCAGCTCCTCCTTGATTGGGACCCTCATCTTGCTTCTCTGCCTCTTCCCTGCTGGTAACTGATGTCCCTAGTGCCCCTTCAACACAGTGAAGGGGGTCACTGAATCCCCTTGTGCAGGGAGGGTAACCATGTGAAAAGTGCCTGGAATCTGTGCTGACACCTGAACAGGTGGGTGGGTGATTAAAATCTAGAGGCTCAGTTACCCTGAGAGTATGGATGAATCCTAGGAAGGACAGTGGAGTTTCTTATCTGTTTGACTTGCCCAATGAGGGACCCTTGGCAGTGCAGTTCTTGGTAAGATGTTACCAGGAAAACAAGACATGACATTTTTTTATAAAGGACTTCCCATTACATTTGACTGCTTGTCATGTTAGAATCAGCATATCTTCCTGGAGTAGTAATGAGAAATTCAGATGTGGTTTAACATATGACTTTTATATGTAACTTGCTGTTTTTAATGTATTGCTGACAAATATATATCATACATAATTTTACTCTATATTCCTTTGTTCAACTACTGTTAATCAAGCACATACTCTGCATCTACCACTTTTCTATAATTGCAGCAAACAAACCAGGAACTTTGCTCTAATAAAGCTTATATTTAAGTGTTCCTAGTACCAGAGTGATGGCACCAAAGGAATTCTCTGGCTTCTCCAGCCCATGGAGCCATTGGTATATACTCCCAGGTACAGAGGCATAGTCTCTTGTTTTCCTCCTTCCAGCCCATGGGCATCTTCTCCATCCTGGAGGAGGAATGCATGTTTCCCAAGGCAACAGACACCTCCTTCAAGAACAAGCTGTATGACCAGCACCTGGGCAAGTCCAACAACTTCCAGAAGCCCAAGCCGGCCAAAGGGAAGGCTGAGGCCCACTTCTCGCTGGTGCATTATGCTGGCACCGTGGACTACAACATTGCCGGCTGGCTGGACAAGAACAAGGACCCCCTGAATGAGACCGTAGTTGGGCTGTACCAGAAGTCTTCACTGAAGTTGCTGTCCTTCCTTTTTTCCAATTATGCTGGGGCAGAAGCAGGTGAAAATCTTCTCCCTCCTGTGGCATGCTCTGTGTAATTACTCATATCCCAAAGCTGCTCACTGAACCAATAGTCAAACATGAGAGTGAGGCTGGGCTTGATGTATTTGTCCAACTCTCCACTCCATTTTTCTTCTCCCTACTTGTACTCCTCCTCTTCATTAAGACATTGAGTTCTGTGGAGGTAAAATAGACCTCTTGGGTACAAGGTAGATAATATCTCATTGTTTAACAGTTTTTAAAATAAGATATAATTTGAAACAAAAAAGTGACCCTTTGAAAATTCAGTGGTGTTTAATAAATTCACAGTTTTGTGCAACCATCATCTTGCTCTAATTTTATCACCCCTGTGATCCATGAGCAGTCCCTTCCCATTCTGCTCCCAGCCTCTGGCTACCACTAATTTATTTTCTGTCTGCATGGATTTGCTTATTCTAAAAATTGTATACAAACTGAATCATACACCATGTAGTCTTTGTGTCTGACTTCTTTTATTTAGGCTTATAATATTATATCATTAGACTCATTATATTTTGTAGATAGCGTAGCATACACCAGTATTTCATTCCTTTCTATAGACAAATAATATTCCACTGTATGAATATACCATGTTTCACTTATCCATTCATCAACTGATGAATATTTAGATTGCCTCGACTTTTTGTCTATTGTAAATCAGGCTATGCCATTGTATATACAGTATTTGGATTTGGATTATGTTGTCAGTCCCCTTGGAGATATACCAAGGTGTAGAACTGCTATGTCCTATGGTAACTAGGTTTGACTTTTTGAAGAACTGCTAAATTCCTTTCCAAAGTGGCTGCACAAGCTCGTATCACTTTTTAAGGTTCACAGTATATTTGTATTTTAAATAATTGCCAAAATAGAATTTCAAATGCATATATTTATTATATTGATGCTTTTAATTTTTAAATATATGTAAAATATAATCATTCACCAGATAATTAGATCATTTTAAAATTAATGTCTGGTGTACTCTGGGCAGAGGAATGTAATAAATGGGTACAAGTTTAAATGTGAATGATGAACATCATTTTCCTCGAATCTGGCCAGAGTATTTCTGTAGCTGTATTGTTTAATCTCATTTAGAGATAATACCGAGGCTTTAATATAAAACCCTATGTGGGTGTGGATCTGGGGAAATTGCTTTCCTGGCTCTTTTCCTCTGACCCAAACTCACATTCTGCTAGGCCCTGGGGCTATAAGGGGGAAGTGAAAGTTGTATGGGGGAGAGTGATACACAGTATTGTCCCCAAGGCTGAATCTTGATTAAGTATCAAAAGCAAAAGAGGAAAGTGAGTCATTCAAAAATAGGTAGATCAAATATCATTGACTCCAAATTAAACTAGTAAATGGTTTGTTTTTAGAGAAAGAAAAAAATCAGCTTGTAGAGTATTCTTGAGAAATTTTAGTCTTAAATTTCAGTGACTTCCTCATTAAGAGACAAACAGGAATTCAAGCATAAAAGGAGGTAAACTTACAAAAGAAACTATAGTCAGTGAGAGGGACATCCCCTTAGCAGTTACTCAGTGTGATGCCATGTCTGGCTTCTAGAAGAAAGGACCATCCTTCCACACTGGAGTGTGAAACTCACGGCTATGTGTCACTCACATCCCACCCCACCCAGGAGGATGGGGAGAACGCTGAACGTCCCAAGTCTGAGTAATTTAGAGGCTTGTTAAAAACAATCAAACAAGCAGAACTTTAAGTCTCATATCCAAAGGAAACAAAAAGCCCTGCTTCTGGGTTTGGCAGAGGTGGTTTAGAGAGCCCACCTGTGGGTCCCTGGGCTGTGCCTGATGTGTCCTCTTGTGTCTTCTCCAGGTGACGCCAGGGGAAGCAAGAAAGGTGGGAAGAAAAAGGGCTCCTCTTTCCAGACCGCGTCGGCTGTGTTCAGGGTCTGTGTGGGCAGCTTCTTCCCTGGGTGGTGTTTCTCCCCGGTGAAACGGCACGGGCTAAGATAAATGTGCTCACTTTGGTTTGTGTCCCAGGAAAACTTAAACAAATTGATGACCAACCTAAGGAGCACTCACCCGCACTTCGTACGATGTCTGATTCCCAATGAGACCAAGACTCCTGGTGAGGAAGGATCCAATCTTGTCATGGTTTAAAGAGCACAGGACTCCCTGAGTGTGTGTGTGTGCGTGTGTGTGTGTGTGTGTGTGTGTGTGTGTGAAAGGTTATAATCCTTGTCACTTCCCAAAGAAGCCTGTTACTGAGGTTGCCAGGTTTAGCAAATAAAAACCCCACATGCCATGTTAAATTCCC
Source organism: Heterocephalus glaber (assembly GCF_000247695.1). Next base: position 12,712,372 of record NW_004624786.1, on the reverse strand, counting down.
ATTTCAGATAAAGTGTCACCCCGTATAAGGATGACTCATGCAATGTTTGGGATACAGTTATACTTTTTACAATATTCATTATTCATCTGAAATCATCCTGGATTTTTATCTGGCGTGCCTGCTATGAAATTATATGAAAAATATCATGTGTCCATACAGAGACACATGTGATCCTTAGCTTTTATATGATTTTTTTTTTGGTACCAGGGATTGAACTCGGGACCTTGCACTTGCGAGGCAGGCAGCAGAACCACTGAGCTAAATCCCCAGTCCCAACTTTCATATGATTCTTAAAGGGCTCTACTGGAATCCTTTACTCTAAAGTTAAGAATTGCTGGGCCAGAGATTTAGCTCAGTGGTTCCACTGCCTGCCTCGAAAGCGGAAGGACCCGAGTTCGATCCCCAGTACCAAAAAAACAAAAACAAACAAAGAATTGCTGCATTTGGCAAATAACTGTTTTAGATATCCCACAATAAAAACAGCATCAGAACAATGATTTTTTGAGTACATATCATCTACCATCATCCTGACTCAATGATCTTTCACCCCTGCAGCAGTTCTCTGTAATATATTTGCCATTCTCTCCATTTTACAAATGAGAACATTTCAATCCGAGACAGTATTACATAGATACAGAGCACCATGCAGTACAATAGACCTTTTGCTGTCACTCGATCCTGACCCACAAATATGCTTAAAAACATCACTGTTTCTCAGGGTCATTTGTCACACAGAGAGCCAACTGTCACGCAGAGCCGGGGCCATGAGGAGCTCACTCACAGAGAAGTTGCTGTGTGCCAAACACTGGGCTCCTGGCTCGTGATCGAACACCCGGCCCCTGCAGCACTGCAAGTGAACACAGGTGCTGAACTGGCGAGGGAAAAAAATCCCAGCCTCTCCCACCATGTGACCCTAACCTGAGCACTTTAGCTCTCTCTGCCTCAGCTTTCTTGTCTGTAAAATGAGGATAACAAATGGCATTTTTATTCCTTTCTCTAATAAGTGCTTATGAAGTGCTTGTTCACTTCATAAATATTCACCCATTTAACCCACTTTAGAGGTTTGCTGCAAGATTAAATGAGCAAGTACAAGTAAAACATTGAAAACAGGGCCAAGCACATTGTGAACACACACTAAACACTGTCTGTCAATTACTAGCAGTAGTACACACAACCAGAAATTTTAATTCCCCAAATGATGAGGTCTGCTCTATTTAGTGGGACTGCATCTTCCATGGAAGTTCTGAAGCCTAAGGCAAAGGCACAAACCAGTGCACCATGTGACACGCATCACGTGGGGCAGGCTGAACCCCTCCTAGTGAGTTCATCACAGCCAGCCTCTCCTCCAGGCTTGGAGCAGAGCCCTGTCCTTGGTTAAGCATTAGATTGAATTGTTGTCTTGTATGCTAGTATTTTGTTACAAAAAGAACAGTTGCTGTTGTTGTTGTTGAGCACATGTCTGTGTAAATCAGACGTGCATGTGGCCTGCCTCCTCCACAAAGCAGATGGCCTGCGAGGACCAGGAGGATGGACCGAACCTCCTGGGGTCCAAACTGGGCCACTGGTTTATTTGAGGGGGAGTAAATTTCAGTAAAATCTCCACCCCTTCCTCTGTATTTGCTTCCCCTTTACTCTGGCACCACTCTGTTGCCATTCCCACTTCAGGAAATAGACCAACACACTAACGCCTTAGGAAGCCCCTAGTATGATCTCTTCACATCCTAGAAGTCACATTATTATGGGTGCTGTCCTGTGCATTGTGGGATTTTAGCGGCATCGTTGGCCTCTGCCCATCCAACCCCCCTTCTGAGTCTGCACAGATGAGAGGGTCCAGTCTCAGCTCTACAACTACCTTGCAGAGCACTGCACCTCATGAGGCCTCAGTCTCCCCTAGGATCCTGCAACCCCAAAGATGCCTCCAGAGCACTAGGAAAGGTCTCCCGCTCTGAGGGGACACAGCCCCAAAAGGTACACAGCTCGGCAAGTCTCTCCATCATTCATCAAATGATGGGCTTTCCACTTTCTTCTGGCTGTAAAAGGATAACTGTCCTATAATTTTATCTCTGCTCCCTGCTCCCGGCTCCTGAGCTGTAAGCATCAGCCCTGTCTTTGGCCTTGCCTGGTGCAATAGTAACAGGTATCCACTGGGCCCTCTGCTGTGCGTCAGGGGCTATTTTAACCTGATTACTTATTTTAGCTCACTGAATGCTCACAACAGCCTTATAACTCAGATACTTTTATTTTCCTTATTTTACAAATTAAGAAACTGAGTCACAAAAAGTCCCAGTACACATACTTAGTAAATAACATTTGAATGAGTGGGAATCACATGCGTACATTGAAATATCACCTGGTATCCCATCTATATGTACAATTTTATGTTTTATGTACCAGTTAAAAATGAAGGGCTATGTCAAAGAAATATGTAAAATGAAAATTATAAATTAAAAACAAAGTATGTTATGAAACCTGAAAAAACAATACAAATACTGTATTTTAACGAGATAAGAAAGTTTAATTGTAGATAAAGAAAATATCCCTAGAATAACCAAGAAATAGAAATGTTTGAAGTTTTCAAAAAGGAATATTAAGTAGATTTGTGGTGAAGGTGAAGGAAAATTTTAACTGTACTCATTCATACTACTAGAATTTTAAACCATATAAATTCTAAACCACGTATTTTCTATTCACTATAAAATCAAGGCATTACACAAAAGAGAAAGAGAAAAGAAAGAAAAAATTATGGGAGGTAGTCTAGATAATTTCTAGGTTTCTAGCTACAAGCTTCTCTGAATTTCTGATGTATTTTCTCCTTGGAGTTAACCAGTTTTTTTCCTATAGAATCGCTCCCCAGTAAAATTTTGGGGAATGATGAAAAGATTCTCTATGTAATACAGCAGCCACTAGTTACATGAGAGGTAACTAGTATAACTAAGACAATAAATTTTTATTAGTAGTGAATTTCAATGAAAATAGACACATATGGTTAATAACTGCTGTACGGGACAGTGCAGCTCTAGAAAAGCTTTGGCAATTGTGTAATTGTATAATGACCCCTCGTCACAGCAACTAAGGAAGCTTGGGAACATTCTGGAAGTTTCCACAAGGTTAAATCAAGGCCAGCATTATCTGCATCCCTCCCCAGCACCTTAGGGAGCCCACAATGAGAAGTGTCATGTACCTGTAGTACTTCTCCTCTAACCCCCCACACAGCCCTAAGACAGAATGTTCTAAGTCCCAGTCTGATTTGTGCCTGACCCAGCTGGCTGCCAAAAGTGGCCATGGTACCCCCTCACTGGTGTTTGCCCCTCAGGCTCTCTTCTTCCATCTAAAGCTTAGGTGTCCCCCACAAGCCCTCGCTTCCCACAGCAGGTGCTAAGCTTTGAGTAGATAAGCACTTACTTCCTCTGCATTCAGCCCTCTCCATCTGCTACCACAGCCCCCTGCTCTGATTTCCCTTCTCACATTAAAGGCACTGGCTGTATGTTTTATACCCTCATCTTTGTAGAGCTGGGAAGGCATTTCAAAGTATCTAATGAGAAGCCCGGAGGCTACTTCACTGTCATTCTGACCTCTCTTAGATCCTAGCTAGAATCAAGGGCCATGAGCAAGATAAAGATCAAAAACTTGGCTCATGTTTCCATGATTATAGGCGCTGGAGTCTCCCCAAGAGGTTGGGATTATTTTCCTCTGAGGGACTTGTAGACAGGTTCCAGCCGTCCTCAACCCCCTGAGTCAGAGCTGGCACTAACTCTTTTCATCCAAGTCTGGGTGTGCAGATCATCCAAGATGAGCTCAGGCATGAAAAGGCCACAGACATGCTCCCTGGGACATTCTCTTCCCAGGTGTGATGGACCACTACTTGGTCATGCACCAGCTGCGCTGTAACGGGGTCCTTGAGGGCATTCGGATTTGCAGGAAAGGCTTTCCGAGCCGGCTCCTCTATGCTGACTTCAAACAGCGGTAGGTTCCCTGGTTCTGTCTCTCCTTTTGAGGTACCTTTTATACTCCCCAAAGGCACCCCTTCAGCTGGGCAGCTGGAGAGGGCTTTCTATGGGCATCTCGTGCTGGGGGGTTGAACCCATGCCCAAAGTGAGTGATGTGCCAGCCCAAAGAAGTCCCAAGGCCAGATCCCAAGCCCGCTAGCCTGACTGATTCTAGATGAGACCGTTCCAACCTCTCCTCCATGGGCATTTGGGACTAGCTGCTCCTTTATTGTGGGGTCTGGCCCTGTACATTGTAAGATCTTGGCCTACAATTTAGGAGCATCCTGGCCTCTGCCCAAAGATGCTGGTAGCAAGCCACTTCCCTTTCCCCCAAGTTGTGACAATCAAAAATGTCTTCAGACATTGCCAAATGCCCCCGGAGGATCAAATTTTTCCAGGTAAGACCCACTGCTCTAGACCACCTCTCTCCTCCTGGCTGCCATCTGCATCTAGAAGTCCAGGCTTGTCTGAGGTGGAGACTGGGAGAGCACCCTCCAGAGGCAGGAGTATCAAGGTCTCTAGGTTACAGGTGATTTCAAGGCTCTTCCAAGTCAGATAAGAACCATTTCCTCTGAAACAAAATTCAAGCTCTGTGTTCTTGGGCTGAGATTCCTTCCTTCATGTTTTTCTCCCTCTGCCCTTATCTTCCTTGTCTGGAACGCACTCCTGGAAATCCCTTTCTCCTAGGTTAGCTGTACAGTATTCTACTTACTCCTAAGGTTGGAGTGGGAGAAGATTCTAGAAAGCCTGTTCTCAGATATAGGTCCTTTCTGAAGTTAAATTTTTCAGGAATGTTGCTCCTCTCTTCAGGTACAGGATTCTCAATGCCAGCGCCATCCCCGAAGGGCAGTTCATTGACAGCAAAAATGCTTCTGAGAAGCTTTTAAACTCCATTGACGTGGACCAGGAGCAGTACCGGTTTGGCCACACCAAGGTGAGGACAGGTGAAGCTGGGACTCTCCAACATAACCCACAGCCCTGGCCACTTGTTAGCTCGTCAGAGAGAAGAGTCTCTTTCCTCTTCTGGTCAGCCTTACTGTCCTTTGTCTGGGAGCCCAGATAAAGAGAACTCTATGACTAGGTAAAGAAGGTTCTATTTCTGTGCTATTCTTTAAGTGGTTGGAAGCTCAGATTAGAAGTCTAGGAAAAAAGCAATGGGGAATTTTGGTGTCCTAGAGTGAAATGAAAAGAGTTATTTTTAAAGGAGAAAGAGCTACAGGGAGAAGAGAACTTAGAACAGACTTCAGAGAGGGACAGTGATAATTTGAGAAGAATAATTATAACCAATAAAATGGCTGCCAGTTAGTATGTAGGTATGTACCCTGTGAAAAGCCTTCCACACACATTTAGAAAAGCCTTCCTCACAATAACTGAAGAGGTAAGGGTGATGGTGATAAGGCAGGCACTTACCTCGTGGAGTTCTTGGGAAGGAGGAGGCACCATAGGCCAAGGTCAGTCCTCAAGGTCACATGAATAGACAAGTCAGAAAACAGCAATCAAGTGAAAAGGCTGACTTCAGATCCTGGCCTGACTCCAAAGCCCTACCTTCCAGAAAGGGGCAGGCTGGGATCCCCAGCTGGTTCAAAGGGTGTTGTCTTTCCTTGAACGTCATGAGGATAAAGAAGTTCTGCTGCTGAAGGGGTGGGTTCAGTGGGCCTGAGGGTGGTACCAGACTTCCCAGATGAACCTAGAGAGAGAAAAATGAGGAGGCACATGCATCTGTGACTTTCTCCTCAACCAGACACAATTCCACTCTGTGGTTATTTCCCGGACCTGTCTTCGTTTCCTGGGCATGAGCGCTGTCAAAACTGGTCCGTGAGGTTGGTGAACCTGGTACCTACTTTCAAAAAGGCAACCTCACTGCACAGGAGGTACAATTACAGAGAGGAGGAGCCACTGAGAAGCAAGTATTGGAAGCTATATTGCTGCTGGTTATGACCCATCACTCTGCAGGTAGAGGCTGGAGCTAGAAAGAGGCTCACTCACTGGGCCAGGTTGAACACCTCCTGAAGATTAAGCAGGGCTTGTATGTTTTTTAATGCAGGTGTTTTTCAAAGCTGGGCTCCTGGGACTCTTGGAGGAGATGCGAGATGAGAAACTGGTGACCCTGATGACACGAACACAGGCCTTGTGCAGGGGGTACCTGATGCGGGTGGAGTTCAAGAAGATGATGGAGAGGAGGTGACACAGACCCTCTCTCCACCTTACTCTGCCTTCCCTATGTAGTAGCTAATTACTTTCTGTTTTTAGACTTGGGATACTCACTGACTCCTTCATTCTTTCATTCATTCACTGGGCTAGCATTTCCTAAGCAGAAGTCCTGCACTGGGTAGTCTGCTTGGTACTGGGAAATACAGAAATGAACCCTGACTTCAAGCAACTCAGAGACAAGACACATGCATAGAAAGGGGAATGGGGACCGGTGCAAACATGTCCTCAGCCCCCTTGGGAGGGTTGGAATTGGCACGAAGGGGTCAACAAGAAGAAAGAACTTTCCAGAAGTTTTGCATGACTTGTGAAAAGATGGTCTGGGAGGGAGACAGACAAGCAGGTCACTGTTATTAGAAGAGAGAAGCAGGCAGTGGAAGTCCCCAGTGCATCGAGTTCAAGAGCCCAGACTGAATCCTCTGCTTGATGGGGACCAGTGGGAGTTGAGTGATGGAATCAGGTTACTCTGGCAGCCAGGAGAGCCATGAACTCAAGGGAATGAGAAGGGACAAGATCAAGTTGTAGCCATCCATCCAAGTCCTTGAGTTAAAACATAGTCAATGGGTGAGAGAAGAGGGCATGAAGTGAAGGACTATTTATGAGTCTTACTCCTTGAATAACCCAAGAGAAGAAATAGCAGCACTGATTATTGGTTGTGTGGGGGAGGGGGGTTGGGGGATGATACGATGTGGGTGGGAGCTCATTCTCTGATTCCCTGACACCCAGTATAGATCTAACACCACTGGTGTCACAGTGCCCCATCGTGTGTTAGGAGTCCTCCTAGACATCTAGCTTGGTGAAGCAGATGAAAGCCAGCATGGACATGAAAATAATCCCAAAGAAGGAAGCAGTTTAAGGGAAAAAGAAGCAAATTTTCAGGCATCTGTGAGCTATGTGAATATGAATCTGTGGTGGGTAAGCAATTGTGTAGGTGATACTGGATGTGGGCAACAGTAGAAATTGGGAAAACAGATCAGTTCTACAGGGCAAGAGACTGGGAGGTGACCAGAGACAGGCCATTACATTAACACTTCAGTAAGAAGAGGGGTCCCACAGGCGAAATACCACGAGCAAGACATCAAAGGCAGACGAAGTGCCAGAAAAGGGAAAGCCAATTAACAGTCCAGAAGTGGGTGAAAGGGGCCAGGGATTTAGCTCAGTAGTTCTGGGGCAAGTGCAAGGTCCCAAGTTCGATCCCTGGTACAAAAAAAAAGTGGATGAAAAACTCAGAACAGGAACAAAAGATGCCCACTGCATTGGCCATGAAGAGGGCACTGATGGCCTCAGGTAGAGCTTTTCAGTAAGGTGGTACAGCAGGTAGCCAGGTGAATGAAAGAACTACAAATGCCCCCTGCCTTCCCTTCCTCCCAACCTGTGTGTGTGCTGTGTCCTGCATTCATCAATTGTAGAGCTACTCTGGGCCCATAGGATCTGAAGATCTTGACTCTGCCCACCTATCCAGGAAGAAGAGAAGTTTTGGGGCCTGTGTTGACAGATGGGGGTTGGGAGCAGAGACCAGAACTTGCTGTGGTTTATTGACCCAAGTCCTCCTGGATACACAGGGACTCCATCTTCTGTATCCAGTACAACATCCGCTCTTTTATGAATGTCAAGCACTGGCCCTGGATGAACATGTACTTCAAGATCAAGCCCTTGCTGAAGAGTGCAGAGGCTGAGAAGAAGATGGCCACCATGAAGGAAGACTTCAAGAGAACCAAGGAAGAACTGGCCAGATCCGAGGCTCACAGGAAGGAGCTGGAGGAGAAAATGGTCTCCCTCCTACAAGAAAAGAATGACCTCCAGTTGCAGGTCCAGTCTGTAAGTATCTTCCACCTGAGAATTCAAAACAGAGTGTCATTCTGGAGGACAGAACAGGAGGAACATTGAGGCCTCAATAGTGTCCATTCAAGAGGCAGTGGTGTCACCTAGTGGTCATACACAGTATTTGAGCACCATCCTGCTGCTAGAGGGCAGGCTCTAGTTTAGCCAAAGCCTTACAGACCAGAAAATATGACCGCAAAGTGAACTTGTACCATCTTTGGTGCCTCCCTGTCTTCCATTGCAAAATTAGTCATATTTTGCTATGGATCTGAGGGACGTGTGCAAGTCACTATAATCAAAAGCTGTCAGGAGTTCACTGGGTATTTTAAAAATCCTATCAATAAAAATAAATCATTAAAATTAAATAAACCAATTCAAAGTAGAAAGAATAATTTTCCACATATGAGTTTCAATAATATGATTATACTCCGAAAGTGCTTTAGAGAACACATTTTTATCAAATAAATGGGAAAAATGAAACCACATCTGCTGTGTACAACATTCTGGCAGTGTAATTGTCTCACTTCCCAGAGTGAAGACATTTGTAATTTTCCTTTTTTAATGAGCCCCCAAATACTTTTTTGCCTTTGCCTTATGTGCAAAGAATTTTTTACTCTCTTTTTCACTTTCCCAATCAGTATAGCACAGTTTTTAGGAGCACCTTCCCAGGCACACTGGGCAAGAAAACAAGTATAGAACCAAATAACCAAACAACTGGGTTTATATGCCGGATCCTCCACACACACACTGCCAGGCCTGGGGATCAAATTCAGGGCTTCGAGCATTCGAGGCAACACTCTACCACTGCACTGCATTCTCAGCCCCCTCATCCTTCACTTAAAGCTTTGTGATTTTAGACAAGTTACTTTTCTTTATGGCTCAGTTTCCTTATCTCTAAAATGGATATAGTAATACCACTCACTTCATACAGTTGATGAGGAATCAGAGGTTTAGTGCATGTAAAATATCTAGCACGGAGCTTAAGTTTATAGATGTGCAGTAAACACTAGCATTTATCCTCAGCAGTCTCTTTCTGTGTCCCCTGCACTGTGTGTCTAGTTCTCAAAATACTCTTAGATGGGAAGACACAGCCTGACCCAGTGTGAGAAGAAAATTAGCTGATCTTCACCTGACCAGGAGATTCATTAGTCTTCTGAGACATGGACTTAGTCAATCACTGGTTCTTGCTACCAGTGTGCTGTTTTCTGCCTCCAGGAGGCTCCACACAGGCAGCACATTGCTGTTGGAAGTTAAGACGTGGTAATGTTTTTAAAATACTAGTTAACTTGGGATAACACAGAGTAAATGGAGCCTTTTTCAACTGGTAGTACCAGAAAGAATGAGATGAAAAGACACTAAAATTTCGGCAAATGTGTAGAGGCTTATTCTTTAAAACAAACTAGAAACTCCAGGAACTCCCTTGTAGTTACCGTAAGCAAATTTCTATCGAATGAATGTTATGTGGTTTTCTAAAAAAGAGTATATGGGGATAAGAATGTAGCTCATGATATATCTTGGTTTGGGTCTTTAAATTTGGGGAGAATGTACCAATAAACTTAAAGAATAAACAAAAAGAAAGAATGTAGCTCAGTAGTAGAGCACTTGCTTAGCACACTCCAGGTGTTGGGTTCCATCCCCAGCAACCCTCCTGAACAGTACAGGTGACATACAGGTATGTATACATGGGTGTGTGTGTACATGCATGTGAATACATGTATGCACCCCTCCTTGGCTTAGGTCCAGATAATGTGCTTCCCCCTCCCTCCCTGACAGTACAGGGGATTGAACCCAGGGCCTTTGCACTGAGCTACATCCCCAGACCTTTTTATTTTTCATTTTTTATTTTTTGGTACCGGGGATCCAACTCAGGTCCTTGAGCTTCAGCAGCAGGCGGCAAAACCACTGAGCTAAATCCCCAGCCTTTTTATTTTTATTTTGATAAGGGTCTCCTGAATCACTCAGGCAGGACTTGAACTTGCAATCTTCCTGCCTCAGCCTTCCAGAGTTTGGGGGTTACCAGCATGCACCACTTCACCAGGCTCAGATAATGGGCTTTTAGAGAGTGAAGCCCTTTCCTTCCAGGGTTTTCCAAGAGATTGGTCGAAACTTACAATGACCCGATTCTTTCAGGAAACTGAGAATCTGATGGATGCTGAGGAACGGTGTGAGGGACTCATCAAAAGCAAGATCCAGCTGGAAGCCAAAGTCAAGGAGCTGAATGAAAGACTGGAAGAGGAGGAGGAAACCAACTCTGACCTGGTGGCCAAGAAAAGGACTCTGGAAGACAAATGCTCCTCTCTCAAAAGAGACATTGATGACCTTGAGCTGACCCTGACAAAAGTTGAAAAGGAGAAGCATGCCACAGAGAACAAGGTGGGTGCAGCCAAGGGTCCCCACGCTCTCCATAAGGAGGAGCAAGGTGGGCGTGGGAGCTGCATCCACCCAGCGTGGTCTGGGAGTGAGTGGCAGGACCCAAGCAGAAGGGTACTTAGCTCCTTCTGCATTGCTCTCCAGCGCCCAGGCTCTCCTCCGTTGAACCATGAACTTCTATGTTTCCTTGGGAGGAAGAGTTGTCTCACATCCATCATTGTTTCTCATAGCACGTGGCACAGGGAGAGCAAGCAAACACCTGCAGAAAACTGCACAGCATCAAGGACAGGCAGGGAGATGGAGGTTCAGGACCCTCAGGCATTATTGGAAGGGAATAGACCCTTCCACCTTCCGGAAGGTCATTTGGAATTACTTAGCAAGTCAGGATTTTACTTATCCTACAATCCAGCTATTCTGCTCCGGTGTGAGGACTAGGAAACTCTTCCTCTGGTCCACAGGGGGACATGCAGGAGGACTTTGTGGTGGCACTGCTGACGGGCGGAGCTGAGGCAATGTCAGGTCCACCGCCGGGGGGTGGAGAGGCAGAACATGGTGGATGCGCACCAGGGAGTGCCCAGCAGCCACTGGGGGCAACAGGCTGTGCATACAGGGTGCCGAGGACGGACACCAAACATCCAGTGCCAAGCGTGGAGAAGGAAATAGCCAGCATGGCGGTGTTTATGCACTCAGCACTACGAGGTACATTAGTGAAGATCTGTGAAAGCACACGATACGACTCACTTTGTATTGGCTGCCCACGAGCTGGGTCAGGGCTGAGATCTGCTGGATATAAAGTGACAATGGCAGTTGACACTCAGAGTCAGTGTGACATAGATAATTGGGAGTGATGGAAATGGATGACAGGGAGGGACGGGGACCGCAGTAGACACTGCCCTGTCCACAGGTGGCAGTCATGACTCAGCCCCAGCCAACTGCCCTCAGGTGGGTATGGGAACCCAGTACTGTGAGAGCTTCTGAGCTTCTAAGAGAAGCCATAAATCCAGACTTTATGTGAAATCCCATTTCTTTTCTTTGTTGATAACATTTTTAAAATACACAAATTAAAAATAGATGTCACCAGGCATGGTAGCACATCCCTGAAATCCCAGCCACCTAGGAGGCTAAGGCAGGAGAATTGCAAGTTCTAGCCCAGCCTGGACAACTTAACAAGACTCTGTTTCAAAAATTAAAAAATAAAGAAAGGGCTGAGGATAAGTGGTAAAGTGCCCGTGGGTTTGATCCGCAGTGCAGAGAGAGAGAAACAGATAGAGACAGACAGATAGAGAGATAGAGAGAGAGGAAGGAGAAGGAAGGAAGAGGGGAAGGAAGGAGGAGACAGAGAGGAAGAGGAAGGGGAGAGAAGGAGGGAAAAGAGGATGAAAAGAAAAGGAAAGGGGAGAGATGAGAAGAGGAAAAGAGGGAGAGGGATAGATATGTTGATGGCCAGACTCAGCACCCAATCACGAGTCAGCCACTTCTGATCCTGAAGACTACTGCACATGAAAACGAGTTTTTCTAGAATGCCTTAAAGCTCCATCCTTCGAACCTTCATGCTGAATCTGGACAATGCAAGACTACCTTCTGGATTTCCTTGCATAGCAAGCACTTCATGCCTCTCTCTGCCCTTCTGGCCACACTGTAAACCTCCATCAGTTAACCTAAACAGCACGTTTCTGCAATTGTATTGTGAGTGGATGCAGATTGATGTATTGTACTTCAGAGGAAGTATATTCACATTTAACAATGTCCTTCCTTATAAAATACAAGGTACTCCTTAAAGGAGTAATCCTAATGGAAAAACGTGAGATCAAGGAGGAAGATTGAAAATGGAGAGGCTGGCCAGATATGGTGGTGCACACCTGTAGTCACCACTATTTGGGAAACTGAGGCAGGAGGATTGGTTGGGCCCAAGAGCTTAGGACCAGCCTTGATAACATAGTAAGATGAGAGAGCGAGAGAGAGCGAGAGAGAGAGAGAGAGAGAGAGAGAGAGAGAGAGAGAGAGAGAAAAGAGAAGCAAAAGAAAGGCTGGGAATGTAGTTCAATGTGAAGGTCCCTGGAGCCAACAATCTCCAGTACCATTTTAAAAAAAGAACTGAGGGCTGGGGATTTAGCTCAGTGGTTCCGGCACCTGCCTCGAGAGCACAAAGTCTGGAGTTCAATCCCAGGTACCAAAATAAAAAGAACTGAGTCGGGATGTAGCTCAGCAGTACAGTGCCTTCCTGGAAAGCATGAAGCCCTGAGTTCGATTCCTGGTACCAAAAAAAAAGAAAAGAAAAACCTGAAAATGTGTCCATTTTTTTATTAAGTTTATTGGTACATTTTAGGAATACAATAGTTACACTCATCATTGGGAACTTGTACCTTTACACGATGTATCTTGGTTCTTATTTTTCCCCATTCCTAGCCCTCCTCTCAACCCCTCCACCCTTCCCTATTTACAAAGACTTTGTTTCCATTTTTTTCCATTTCTCATATATTTTCCATTCCCTTCTTTCCTTTCCCCTGCCCCTCCCACTTCCCCTTCCCCTTTGGACCTTTTCTTCCTATTTCACATTATCAATTATTCATTTTGATCCTTATTTACACTTTTAGTTTCTCACACTAGAGAAACTATTTGGTATTTACACATGTGTGTCCTATTTATTTCACCTGAGTATGGCCTCAATGTGCATCCATTTAGCTATAAATGTCTCTAGTTTCTCGTTCTTTATGGCTGAGTAGTACTCCATTTTATTTTTAAAAACCCACACCTTCTTTATCCAGTTTCCAATTAATGGGCACTTGGGCTGTTTCCAAGCTTTAGCTATTACAGTCTGTGCCTCTATAAACATGGGTGAGCATATATCACTGTAGTATGATTCTTTTAATTCTTTTGGGAAGATCCCAAATGAGTCAAATGAGACCTCTAATCCTATTTTGTTGTTGTTGTTGTTTTTGGGGGGGGCGGGGGTAACAGGGATGGAACTTGGGTCCTTTCACTTGTGGGGCAGGTGGTAGAACCACCGAGTTAAATCCCCGGCTCTCATCCTATTTTTTTGAGGTATTTCCATTTGAGTTCCACAGTGGTTGCATGAGAAGCTGTCCATTTTTAAATAAACAGTAGCCAGAGACAGGGAGACAGAGGCAGCAGTACCTCTTATTGTCAGAAACTTCTGGTTTAATTGCTTCAGTATTAAATTGGTATTGGTATTCTCCTAGGTAAAGAATCTTTCTGAAGAAATGACAGCCCTTGAAGAAAACATTTCCAAATTGACCAAAGAAAAGAAATCTTTACAGGAAGTCCATCAGCAAACACTGGACGACCTTCAGGTTGAAGAAGATAAAGTCAACAGCCTGATCAAAATCAATGTCAAGCTTGAGCAGCAGACAGATGATGTAAGGCCACGGGGCTGCTCTGCTTTAGGTTTTGTTACTTCAGGACCAGGCAAGGGAGGTGGACAGGATGCAGGGTTGCAGAGTTCAGGTCCCGGAATCTGAGTTCAAATTCAGTCTTGCCCTCAACCCAAGCAAATGTGGCAGAATGAGCAGAACAATTAACCCTGTGAAGCCTCAGTTTCCAGCCTGTGAAATGGAATACAAACAGCTCTCCCTTGAAGGGCTTCTAGAAAAGGGTCAACCCGCAGAGCTCTTTTAGTAAATCATTAGCTGCTAACATTTTATCATCATTATTACTAGCATCAGTCATTTGGGTTCCAAAACCTCCAGTCTTGTTCTAATGTTTTTAATGTTACTAAGAACTAGTTCCAGCTGGGAATGTAGCTTAGTGGCGGAGCGCTTGCCTTGAATGTGCAAGGCTCTGGGCTCTATCCCCAGAACTGCCAAAGAGAAAAATCTATTTGTAGCTATGAAAGTTACTATTTTGTCCTCTCATAAAGAACCTTACTATTCTTGATGTAAGGGCCAGATTTGAAGTTTTCTGGCTTTACTCATGATTGTGGCTAGAGCTCTTACAATCTCTTTATTTTTTCTAAGCCCAGAGTCAGTGTGCTTCTCGCTGACACCCTCCTTTCCCTGGGCCCACACGTGCACACGGAAGCACACGGGCTCCTCGCCTTGTTCTCCCCACAGTTGCACAGTGTGAGCAGGGGAGAGTGATGGCCGCAGTGCGCAGCCTAGACTCTATGGCGTAGCTCACAGAAGGCCCCATTCATTCCTGTCTGTGCAAGGCCATGCACCCCAGGGTGTGACATTTTTGGAGGAAATATGGCCTAGGACAGGCCACATGGGAATCGGCTGAACAACATAGAAGGGGGCACTTGGAGGCCCCCAAGGAATGCAGCCCCCTGGAGTCTTTTTGCTAGAGGACAGAAGAAGGGGAACGCAGGGACCACTCATGTCACCCCACCTGGGGGCTTCCGGTGAGCACCTGACTACAGCCCAGAAGCCCCAGCAGGTGTGCAGCTGCCTTGGCTGAAAGGGGAAGTTCTGTTTCCCATCCAGTCCCAGCCTTTCTGCCCATGTCTTCACAGCTTGAGGGCAGCTTGGAGCAGGAGAAGAAACTACGAGCAGACCTGGAAAGAGTGAAGAGAAAACTAGAGGGAGACCTGAAAATGTCCCGGGAATCCATTATGGATCTAGAAAATGACAAGCAACAGATGGAGGAGAAATTGAAGAAGTGAGTATATGTCATTTTCTATCTCTATTTGAACCCGAACAACCAGCTCCCAACCCTTGCCCTTAAAAGACTTGTATTTGGTATACTTTTATCTTCTTGAAAATCTATTTGCAGGAAGGAGTTTGAAATCAGTCAGTTACAAACCAAAATCGAAGATGAACAAGTTCACAGTTTGCAGTTGCAAAAGAAGATAAAAGAATTGCAGGTGAAAGTGTTAAAACTGTCCATTCATAGAAACCCCTTTGCAAGTGCTCATGCTTGCTCTTTCCCCTTTGTCTCTTGAGCTTCTTCTTCTTTTCTTCCTCCTATTAGAGCTTTAAAGCTGGAAAGAATGACCTGTCCTTTCCTTTTTTGGAGACAGGATCTCACTATGTTGCCCAGGCTGATCTCAAAGTCCTAGGCTCAAGCAATGCTCCTGCCTCAGCCTCCTGAGTAGGTGCATGTCACCATGCTCAGCTTTTTTCTTTCTTCCTCTTTTATTACTGGGGATTGAACCCACAGACTGCTAAGCTACATCCCCAGCCCTTTTTAATATTTTATTTTGAGACAGGGTCTTGCCCTCCTGCCTCAGTCTCCCCAGTACGTGGGATTACAGGCACACACCACCATGCTTGGTTAATATCTTAATTTTCTAAATAACATATAAGTATATTTCCTTAAACAGAATCAAACTATTATCAATAAGACCAAATATTATTGATAAGGTGCACTGACCACTGTCCCTAAGCCCTGTGCCCAGTCCTCTCAGAAGAAGCAACTGGTTCAGTTCAATTGATCTGGATCTTTTCCTGTGTACTTACGGACACGTATAGGAGCCAAAGAAATATTTAGAATATATATTTCTTGTTTCTTTGTATTTTTAGCATAAATATTTTCAACTAAGAGTATCATTTTGCAATTTACTTCTTTCATTGATGAACATGTTTGACAGAGCTATCCAAAACAGGCATGGATCAGCATCTAGTGGCTTCATAGAGTTCCAGAGTCAGTCTCCATCACAGTGGATTTGACCGGTCCCCTATCCATGGGCACTTAGGTTATTTCCAAATTAGTTTGTTTGCTGAGTGTTATAATGTATTCTTAACTTGGTGCCACCTACCTCCACTCCTCACCACTTGGCCCCTCCCAGAGTTCGTTACTCCTTTTCCTGACCACATTTCTGATACAGTGACTTTTTCAGGCTCGCACAGAAGAGCTGGAGGAAGAAATTGAAGCGGAGCATGCACTCAGAGCCAAGATTGAGAAGCAGCGCTCTGACCTCTCCCGGGAACTGGAGGAGATCAGCGAGAGACTGGAAGAAGCCAGTGGGGCCACTTCTGCCCAGATTGAGATGAATAAGAAGCGGGAGGCAGAGTTCCAGAAACTGCGCAGGGACCTGGAGGAGGCGACCTTGCAGCACGAAGCCACGGCAGCCACCCTGAGGAAGAAGCACGCGGACAGCGTGGCTGAGCTCGGGGAGCAGATTGACAACCTGCAGCGGGTCAAGCAGAAGCTGGAGAAGGAGAAGAGCGAGCTGAGGATGGAGATCGATGACATGGCCAGCAACATTGAGACAGTCTCCAAGTCGAAGGTACCTGATGACCCCCCTGGTCTTGGCACACGTGAGGCCACCATGTCCTCCTGTCCTGTGAGAAGCCCACAGCACATTCTAAACCAGTGATGGCGAACCTATGGCACTTGTGCCACAGTGGGCATACGTAGCCCTCTCTGTCGGCACACGAGCCAAGTCAGCATTGCCCTGGCAGCCAAGCATTCAGGTTTAATTGCAGTGTGGCACTTTGGGATAAATAAGTCAGTCTGGGGTTGCAGCTTGAGCATTTGTTGTCTAATGTTCACCATCACTGTTCAAAACCCTGTCCTCATTTTCATTCAAGTCAGGTGTCATTTATCTATTGGGGCTGTTGTGACTAATACACTGAGTAATTTATAAACAACACCTTTATTGCTCACAGTTCTGAGGCCTGGGAAGGCCAAGATTGATGTGTCAGCAGAGTCGCTTTATGCTACATAGATGGCACCTTCTTGCTGAGTGCTCACGTACCAGAAGGTGCAAGGGTGCTTGCTCCAACTGCTTTGATAAGGACACCAGTCCCTTCAAAGGTGGAGCCCTTGTGAGCTAGTCACCTCCCAAAGGCCACATCTCCCCACAGCACCACACTGGGGATTAAGTTGGAATATAGGGGGTGGGGGGCAGACATGCAGACAGCACCGCTGACGTTTGATTGAGTGCTGTACCACCACTCAAAATCGCACCATTCTTCCTGAAACTTACAGAAAGCTTCCAATCCATCTGACCTGTTTTAGAACTGAACATATGGATGAATTGCACCAAAGGGCCTTCCTGGTAGCGTTTTTTCTACACCCATGCCTTCTTACTCCACAACCCTAGTCACTAGGAGGCAGAGTCAGTGTGAAATTATGCGTGTGAACAGGTATGGATCCAGGTGCTGAAGCATCTAAGACTTGAGAGGGTTGAGGCTCTTTAAGAGAAAGTACAGTTGTGATGCATGGTGGGGCACGCCTGTGACCCCAGCACTTTGGGAGGCTGAGATAGGAGGATTGCAAGTTTGAGCCCAGCCTGGACAATTTAGCAATTTAGCAAGACCCTACCTCAAAGTTTAACAACAACAACAACAACAACAACAAAAAGGGGCTGGGGGCTAGGGATGTAGCTAACTGCAAAGGCCTTGAGTTCAGTCCCCAGAACACAAAAATGAAAGGGTTGGGCTCATTGCAAATGCCCAGGGCTCAATTCCCATATGGAGAGGGGGAGAGAAAGGGAAAGACAGAGAGACAGACAGAGGAGGAGGAGGAGGAGGAGGAGGAAAAGAATACCGGTGTTCCTCATTATCTGTAGGGATTGGTTTTAAGACCGGCATGGACACCAAAATCCATGGATGCTCAATCCTTTATATAAATCGGCACAGTTTTTGCATATAACCCACATACATCTCATTGAATGTTTTCAATCATCTCTAGATCACTTATAATACCTAATACAATGCAAATGGTATGTATGCAATTTTCATACTGTATTGTCCTAAGAATAATGATGGAAAAAAATTTGTTCGTGTTCATTATGGATGCAATTTTTGAAAATATTTTCCATCTGTACTTGGTTGACTCTGAGAATGTGGAACCTGCAGATACTGAGGGCCAATTGTATACAAAATTTTGAAAATTAGGTGTGAACATCAGTATTTACTTAGAATGAAAAGTCATATTCTTTTCCTTTGCCAGAAATGCCTATCTGGAAATATAATCTGTTCATGACAGACCCCTCCTCACCTGGAGCTGCAACCCCCGAAACTCTCTGGGGCCCCTACAGACAGAGACCCTGAAGTTTAACTTCACCAGCTTCAGGGCAAACCCACCTCTGTATATGACTTCGAGCCAAGCTTTCCTCCAGCAGCCCCTGTGTGCACCTAGATTTAAGAGTTCCCCTCCTTCCAGGCTGCAGTGAGCTTCACATGAAGCTCTTTAGCTGGGCTGGAAGAAGCAGCAGTGGCCCCACCTGTGACGCTGTGGGACTCACAGAGTGATCCCCAAAGGTCAGGTGTCTGTCGAGAAAAGGAAAGGAGGAGCCAGGGATTTAGCTCAGTGGTTTCGCCGCCTGCTGTGTAAGCACAAGGACCCGAGTTCAATCCCCCAGTATCAAAAAAAGAAAAGGAAAGGAGACAGGGTTTGAGAAGCAAAGGAGTCTCTGTGGAGCCTCTTTCTGTCCTTGTGCTGGGTCTGCTTCACACTGTTCTGGGCTCTCTCTTAGTCCCTGTCTTAGCTCATTTTCTACTGCTCTAATAAAACACCTGAGACTCGGTCCTTAGTAAAGAAAAGAGGCTTTACTTAGCTCACAGTTTTGGAGGTTCTAGGGCATGGGACTGGCATCTTCTCAGCTCTGGTAAAAGCCCCATGGTGAATGGCATCACCATGGCAGGAGCACATGTTACAATGGTGAGCATGGAAAAGAGAGATGTAGGAAATTAATCCAGTCTCATGAGACCAGCATTAATCCCTCCCAAAGGAGGAGCCCCATTACCTGCTTGCCTCCCATCAGGCCCCACGTCTTGAAGGTCCCACCACTTCCCTATACCACCACACTGGGGATCAAGCTTCCTCCACATGAGCACATCCAAATCCTAGTGCTCCCTGACTGCAGCTCACTGGCTCACATTCATTCTCATTTTCTCCCACCAAGCCAGGCTGGGTTACAGGGTTGGCTAGGTTAGAAGAGACCCCAGCATTACTAACATGCTGTCTATAACCAGCCCCTCTTTATAGCTTCCCTGCCTCCAGAATAGCTTTCTGCTCTCTGTTCTCAATTTTAAAATTAAAAAAAAAAAAAGAATGGCACACATAAAATTCACTGGAAGGAGCACTTCCTATTGCTTTCTATTTCGTTGTTATTGTATCCTTTGATTTCTCTCCTTGTGTTACCGTCCCTCTTTTGACTCCCCCTGCTGGAATTCTTTCACGTGCATGTCATCTTCTCAAATACATCCCAAGCTCCTCGAGGACTCCCTTTAGATCTAATATCCCAGCTCCTTCTGAGGCCATCTCAGGCTTCCCAGGCTAAGGCAAAGCATATGCTCGTTTTATTTCATATGTTCTCAGGTGGGAGGAGGGAAGAGGCCCACAACATACACAAGGTTTTAAATAAAAACCTCATGAAAATACAGGCCAACTAAAGGAGGGGACGGTGAGTCCCTCCACATCACCAGCACCACCGGGAACCCTGTGTATGATTGCAGGAAATGCTCAGCCTTGTCACCTGACCACAATGCTTGCAAATAGAGGCAACAGAAATGCCTATATTCCAGTGGAATCCTGGAGTTCCTTGGAGAGGCATCTTCCTAGATGATATTTCTAAGTCACTGAATACTAACCCACCCAAACTTGATGTTCCAAGCTATTGGTGACTAAGCAATAATCACAAATAAAAATAAGGCAAATCTGAAATGATTATCATTTTAAAGCAGCTTTTATGTGTCCCATATTTTTATTTTACCTAATAAGAAACCAAACTATCAAACTGTGCAGTTCAATACTGGGCAGCAGGAGCCCATTTCCTCCATTCACATTGACCTTGTGTTTTTTTTTTTAGAATAACATAGAAAGAATGTGCCGATCTGTGGAAGACCAATTTAATGAAATCAAAGCCAAGGATGACCACCAGACTCAGTTAATCCATGATCTGAATATGCAGAAGGCAAGACTGCAGACCCAAAATGGTGAGGACAGGCAGTGCCCGGGGCCAGTTGGGCCATGAGGGGACAATGGTCAATGCTGACATGGGGGTACATGTGTTTGGTAGGGGAGCTGTGCCACCAAACGGAAGAGAAGGAGTCTCTGATTTCACAGCTAACCAGAGGCAAGCAAGCCCTCACCCAGCAGCTGGAGGAGCTTAAGAGGCAACTGGAAGAAGAAACCAAGGTAAGGTCGCCTTTTTGGCACGTCTGAATCAGCCAGAACCTGAGAAGCCAGTAATGCAACCACTCCACCCAATCTGGTGGGAAGCAGCGCCACATCAAGATGTCTAATGTGACTTCCCTCTGCCGTGTCATGCAGTAAGAACCTGTTCCTTAAGCCCAGGGGTCGTTGGCTTTGGATCTCCTTTCTCAGAGCTAGAAAACTCTACCATAATGCTCCATTTTCTGGACACCTCTGTCCCCAGAAGGTAGTCTGATAAAGTCCCCTCCCCAGCCAGGAACACCTCCCCTGCCATCACTGGACTGGTTTGATGATCTCTGCATAGCCTTTCACCCCAGGCATTTAAAATGCCTTCCTCTTTCTTCTTCATTACATCCAGTGAGTCACCACCTGTGACACCTGCTTTTAAGTACCTTTCTTCCCAAAGGATACATGGCTTGGGGCACCCTTGAAACATTTATACAAACCTCATCATGTTCTTGATTCCAGCCTCTTTAGACATTAGTGTCTATGATACATGTCTTCCCACTGACCTGTAAACTCCTGAAGGGCAGGAAAAACTTTCCCCTGCTGTGGTCGTGCACAGTACGTACAGTCCCAATAGAAAAGTGCATACAGCCAGGGATTTAGCTCAGTAGTTCCACTGCCTGCCCTGCAAGCGCAAAGACCCGAGTTCAATCCCTGGTACCAAAAAAAGAAAAAAGAAAAAAAGAAAAGAAAAGTGCATACAGTAGGTGCTCAGCAAATGCCTCTGTCTGTCCAAGCATCCGAATAGGAAACCAGGAGTCCACAAAACAGCATAGATGGAATTCTGAGGTTGTTGTGTGCTGGCCAAGACTTACAGGGAAATTTGGGAGAATTCTCCCAAGATCCATCATTCTGAAAAAGAACAATTGATGTATTTATTTCCCACCTTTCTCTTCTACAGCAAGGGGTTTTGGTGCACTCTGGGATGAGGGTGGTGGTGAGAACCAGAGACTGAACGAGTAAGGAGAAGGTCCCCATAGGAGCAAGGCTCTCCTGTGGCCTAGATACAGCAACAGTTTTCTTTCTTAGGCAAAGTTCAGTTGTTTATTTCTGTTTTTTAAAGGATGAAAATGTACAAATTATTGCACTGGGACAGCAGAGCTCTTTTTTTTTATGATGGTGTTTTACAACCATTATAACTAGAGCTAAGTTTTGACCCTGCCCTGATGGGAATGAGTGATGGAGCCCTCTAGGGATTCCTCCCCTCCTTGGGAAGAAGAGACAAATCCTGGAAACAGCAAAGAATCAGCAGTCAGACCCAGGGCCCACCCACACAGCCCAGTGACCCTGAAAAGTGCCCATAGGTTTCTCACATCACAGCATTCTGTAACATTGCATCAAGGAGGGAGAAAATTATTCCCTTTGTTAATTGCTTCAACCCTTTGGATTAAATCTAAGAAAAGGTCTCAATTTAGACAACAGCTCTCTAGCATTTGCTCATTTACCTTATTTAGAAATAGAGGGTGGACCTCAGGCATGAAGCCACAGTGGGCAGCAGTGCCGATATAGATGGTAGTAACATTGCTTTATTTCCATTGCATTTATTTTTATGGTTACCTTCTGTCTATAGCAAATGTTAATGGGTTCTATTTGCTGTAGCATAATAGTTTATTTTTAAAAATATATTTAAATATAACTAAGGAGCAAACCTAAAAAACTTAAACAGGTGATATGCCAAGTTGGCAAAATTTATGAAGGCAGCATGGGACTAATTCAAACTAGAAGAAAGCTACTTAAATGAAAATACCTTGGAAAATGGTCAAATGTGTTTGGAACTTGTCACCACTGTAATTCCGCAGGCCAAGAACGCCCTGGCCCATGCGCTGCAGTCCTCCCGCCATGACTGTGACCTGCTGAGGGAACAGTATGAGGAGGAGCAGGAATCCAAGGCCGAGCTGCAGAGGGCGCTGTCCAAGGCCAACAGTGAGGTTGCCCAGTGGAGGACCAAATATGAGGCCAACGCCATCCAGCGCACTGAGGAGCTAGAGGATGCCAAGTATGTGTGCTAAGTTATGATAGGAAAGGTGACTCAGGATTCAAGCTAGGAAGCAGAGATATCTTCCTACCTGCAGGAACGCTTCCTTCCTTCCTTCCTTCCTTCCTTCCTCCCTTCACAGTTTCTCAAGCATTCAGAGAATGGTCCTCACCCTCCTGGAGTCTCCCTATCCTTCCCCTGGAGAACTGTCCATTCCACCTGGCAACCTTGATGGCTCCTAGGTACCTGCTTTGCCATCAAGCATTTGGGTATATTCAGATGATATGGTCTTGTCACTTAAGGACAGGGACCATTCTGAGAAACATTCCCTTAGGCAATGCCATTGTTATGCAAACTTCCTTACCCAAACCTAGGTCGTGCAGGTCCATCACTCCATGTGGCCCCTTGATGCAATTACAAAATGCATTAAACACAGGATGTGTGAGGCTGCTGCCACCACACAGCATACTGCTTTACAGTGAATGTTTTTTAGTAGGAGTACTCTCTAAAACCACAAAGTGTAGTATAGGACTAGGGGTATAGTTTAGTGGTAGAACATTTGCCTAGTATGCATGAGGCCCTGGATTCCATCAAAAAAGAAAAAAGAGCTCTCTGTCCAGGAGCAGCTTCCTGGCTCCTTCTCAGATCCCCATCTTCAGCCCACCTGCCTTCACCCCAGCCCCCACTGTGTCCATGAGGGTGACCCAGAAGTCCTACATGGTGTCCACCTCTGGCCCTTGCACCTTCAGTGGCCTCTAGTATACCAGTGGGCTGGATTCCTGCATCAGCTCCTCCAGATTCTCCCAAATGGACAGCAGCAGCAGATTCTTGACAGCTGGATGGGGCTGGTGGAGTGGGGAACATCACAGCTGTCCAGGTGAACCAGAGCCTGCTGAACCCCCTGAACCTGGAGGTGGATCCAACATCCAGGCCATGCACATTCAGGAAAAGGAGCATATCAAGAACCTCAACAAGTCTGCCTCCTTCATTGACAAGATGTGGTCCCTGGAGCAACAGAACAAGATGCTGGAGACCTAGTGGAGCCTTGTGCAGCAGCAGAAGACGTCTCAAAACAACATGGACAACATGTTTGAAAGCTACGTCAATAACCTCCAGTGGCAGCTGGACACAATGAGCTAGGAGAAGTTGAAGCTGGAGGCGAAGCTTGGCCACATGCAGGGGCTGGTGGAGGGCTTCAAAAATAAGTACAAGGATGAGCGCAACAAGCCTACAGAGATGGAGAATGAATTTGTCCTCATTGAGAAGGATGTGGATGAAGCTCACATGAAA
Organism: Heterocephalus glaber; assembly: GCF_000247695.1. The sequence continues at coordinate 12,688,651 of NW_004624786.1, read as the reverse complement.
AAGGTGGAGCTCGAGTCTTGCCTGGAAGGGCTGACGAGATCAACTTCCTCAGGCAGCTGTATGAAGAGGAGATCGGCAAGCTGTAGTCTCAGATCTCTGGAACATGCCTGGTTCTATCCATGGACAACAGCTGCTCCTGGACCTGGATGGTATCATCAATGAGGTCAAGGCCCAGTATGAGGAGATTGCCAGCTGCAGCCAGGCTGAGACTGAGAGCATGTACCAGATCAGGTATGAAGAGCTGCAGACTGTGGCTGGGAAGCACAGGGATGACCTCCACTCCACAAAGTCTGAGATCTCTGAGATGAGCCATGGCATTAGCCACCTTTAGGCAGAGATTGAGGCCCTCAAAGGCCAGAGGGCATCCCTGGAGACTGCCATCGCTGATGCTGAGCAGTGTGGGGAGCTTGGCTATTAAGGACACCAAGGCCAAGCTGGCCCAGCTGGAGGCCGTCCCACAGAAGGTCAAGCAGGACATGGGGCAGCAGCTGCTCGAATAGCAGGAGCTCATGAACACCAGTCTGGTACTGGACATCAAGTTAGCCACCCACCGCAAGCTGCTGGAGGGTCAGGAAAACAAGCTGGAGGCTAGGATGCAGAACATGAGCATCCACATGAAGACCACCAGTGGCTACTCAGGAGTGATGAGCTCACCCTACAGGGTCCTCCCAACCCCTGGCTTTGGGAGCCTCCAAAGCCCTGGCTTCACCTGAACAATGTCTGCTGTGGTTGTGAAGGAGATCAAGACTCGAGGCGGGAAGCTAGTGTCTGAGACCTCCGATGTCTTTTCCAAGAGAATGGGCCACAGCAGCCACTCCCAGCCTACAGCCCTCCCACAGCTGCTTAGAGCCTGTGGGAGACAGCTGTATAGGTGAGCACTGGGAACAAGAGACCCACCTGAGGCTCAGCCCTAGCCCTCAGCCCACCCTTGGGAGGAATCTACTGCTTGAGGTGTCCCTTCTTGCCCATGCCCTTCATCAAAAACTAATTCAACTGTCTTTTCCAAAATAAAGCCTGAGCTGCTTCTGCCAAAAAAAAAAGAAAGAAAGAAAAAAAGGATAGTATAGCAACACCAGTAACATAATTGTTTATTATTCTTATCAAATATTATGTATAGTACATAACTATATCTGTTATACCTTCCTATGACTGGTAAGAAATAGGTTTGTTCATACCAGCATCACCCAGACACATGAGTTATTGCACTGCGATGTTGTAATGGCTACAATGTCACCAGGTGATGGGAATTGCTCAGCTCTATTAGAGTCTTATGGGACTACCATGGCATATGCAGCCTGTTGCACATCACTATGTGATGTAGGATTGTTTCCCAGATCCTCTCCTCTTAAATGCCATGTCTTGCTCAGTCCCTTCCAGACTGTTCCTTTTCAATCTGAAACATCCCACTCTTGCCTAGACAAAAAACGTCTGGTTCTCATAGGAAGAAACTGGCTCAGAGGCTCCAGGATGCAGAAGAAAACACAGAGACGGTGAACACCAAGTGCGCTTCCTTGGAGAAAACTAAGCAGAGGCTGCAGAGTGAGGTGGATGATCTGATGCTGGACTTGAAGCGGGCCAACACTGCCTGTGCCGCCCTGGACAAGAAGCAGAGGAACTTCGACAAGGTCCTCCCCAGCCCCCTCATGGCAGTGATGATCAGAGTGTGGCCTTGCACGCTTGGTTATGTGAGATGTGCAGACCTCCCAGGAGGCCCCAGCTAGCACATCCATGCTCAATTTGGAGGTTTAGGGATCTCCTTTTACTTTTGTTACTTTAATTTTATCTTTAATCAGAGGTAATTCAAATTACATTGATACTGTAGTACAGGTTGAGCATCCCTAATACAAATATTCAAAGTCTGAAATTTTTTGGCACCATGATGCTGAAAGGGGAAAATTCCACAGCTGACCTCATGTGACAAGTGACAGGCAAAACATAGGCACACTAAAAGTATCATCTAAAATTATCTGGGCTATGCAGAGAAGGTGTATATCAAAGACAGTGAATTCTGTGTTTAGACTTGGGTTCCTTCTCCAAGATACCTCATGTTACACAAATATTCTAAATGAAACACTTCTGGTCTGAAGCATTTTGGATCAGTGATACTCAACCTGCCTGTAATCCCAGCTCTCTGAGAGGCTGAGGCAGAAGGATCATAAGTTAGAGCCCAGCTTGGGCAATTTAACAACTTAGTGAGACCCTGTCTCAAAATTTTTTTAAAAGGCTGGGAATAGAGCTGTGTAAAGGTCCTGGATTCAGGGCCGGGGATTTAGCTCAGTGGTTCCACCACCTGCTGTGCAAGCTCAAGGACCCGAGTTTGATCCCCGGTACCAAAAAAAAAAGAAAGTCCTAGATTCCATCCTCAATAATTTAAAAAGCAAAAAAGAAGAACCTAGGAGAGCACCTGTAGAGATATCAGAGCTTGGAGCCCCTGGTCTGGAGTAGGGGCCGCTCCCTTGCTTCGGTCCCTAGAGACGGAAGGGTGAAACCTTTGGGCTGCTGAAAACCCCTGCTTGAGCGGAGTCTTCCCAGCCCCCCAGCCCTTTCTGCTTCTCACATGTCCCTTTGTCCCCTACCAGGTCCTTGCAGAATGGAAGCAAAAGCTGGACGTAAGTCAAGCTGAATTGGAAGCTGCTCAGAAGGAGTCCAGGTCACTGAGCACTGAAATCTTCAAGATGAAGAACGCCTACGAGGAGGTGCTGGAGCAGCTGGAGGCACTGAGGCGGGAGAACAAAAACTTGCAAGGTATACTCTCTTGGCACCGTGGGTGGGTACTCTTGCCCTTCTCCTCCTGCCAATCCTTTCCCCATTTGATCACAGCCTCCTCCTTCCTGCTGCCCTATAAAATCCTCACTCTACCTGGCTCACACTTACTGTTTCCCCCAAGGCTCAACCCCAGCTCAAAGTAAAGCATGGGAGTCACCAAGTCCCCCCTCGCCTGTACTGGGGACTGAATCTAGGGCCTTTGCCCTGAGCTACATCCCTACCCCTTTTTTATTTGTTATTTTGAGACAGAGTCTTGTTAAGTTGTTAAATTGCCCAGCCTGAGCTTGAACTTACAACCTTCCTGCCTCGACCTCCTAGAGTGCTGGGATTTCAGGTGTGCACCATCACTCCCAGTACTGAGTCTTATTTTCAAAATCTGAAGGCACATTGGGTTGCTAAGCCCACTTTTGACAGAGAAAAAGATGGTCCAGGGATTCTGTCTCTGAGTGGCTTTGGATCCTTGGGCACATCACTAAATCCCTTAGGACCTCAGACCTCTGACCTATAAATCAGAAGAGCAGACCCAGTGCTTTCTAACACCTTGTCTGGCTCTGAAAGTCTGTAACTCTATGCATTGTCTGGTCATCTCTGTGACTGTTTTGTGTACTTTGTGAAACCTTTGGGCCATAAAAATTTCTTTCCCTGTCACTGATTTCCCTGCATAGTTCAGGTGAGGTGACACATCTGTGTCTTGTCAACACCTCATCTGAACAGCCCCCCATATCCTCTCCTATATAAATGTCATGCATGAACTGCCAACCCCTAAATTACCTGGCAAATGCCAATGCTATAAACTGGAGCCTGTGAAACAATCTAAATCAAACCTGTCCTTTGTAGAAGAGATTTCTGACTTAACTGAGCAGATTGCAGAAACTGGCAAGAACCTTCAGGAAGTGGAAAAGACCAAGAAGCAAGTAGAACAGGAGAAGTCTGATCTCCAGGCTGCTTTGGAAGAGGTGGAGGCAAGTGTCTTGTCTGGAACGTGGCACTCAGAAGCACAGGGCAACAGGAAACTGAAAGAGGCAGCCATTGCCCACCCAGAAAGGGCTCTTCCATCTCCACTGGGAAGAACATCCAGCTATCCCTGTGGCTGGAAAGGCTACATGCTCTACACCTCATCTCCTGGGGTCCAATACCACATGTTCCCTTTTAAATAAATATATCCATTACATCCTCAGTATCTTCCTCTTAGGAAACAAAATGTTCAATCACCAAACATCCTAAGAACCAGTTTAGAATCCTTCAGTTAATATTTAATTTAGATTCACACCTGGCATTCTTGGCTATGGGGAATCCTGAATAGTTAAAATTGATCCAAAGTCTCCCGGGGTAATCATCAGCCATGGTGATGGAAGACAGTTGGCTGAGGTGTTCTGAGGGAAATTGGAATGCACCACAACAGAACAAGTCCCTGTCGATGTGGAGAATAGTTCCTAAATTACAGTTACCATGAAAACATACACTGTCCATAAAAAGATGCTCTCTTTCAAGATAGGAGTATTTGTTAATAAAGGATACAAAGGTTTAGTCCCTGCTTTGTCACAATTAGGGATATTTAGGAGCAAGTCAAACACTCAGACCTCTGAGTGGTGTTTTCTTCCTATGAAAAAGAAGTGTGATACTGCATGATATACCCATTTTATCATAATGAGGATGAAAACATACACCGAAAAGGTGACGCTTGTGTCACTCCAGTCACAGCTTTGGTCTTCTCAGGGTTCCTTGGAACATGAGGAGAGTAAAATCTTGCGTGTCCAGCTAGAGCTCAGCCAGGTGAAATCTGAGCTCAACCGCAAGGTCACTGAGAAAGATGAGGAGATTGAACAGCTCAAAAGAAACAACCAACGGGCGGCGGAGGCGGTGCAGAGCATGCTGGAGGCTGAGGTCCGCAGCAGGAACGACGCCCTGAGGCTGAAGAAGAAGATGGAAGGCGATCTCAATGAGATGGAGATTCAGCTGGGCCATTCCAACCGCCAGGTGGCAGAAACCCAGAAACACCTGCGCAAGGTGCAGGGGCAGCTCAAGGTGAGCGCGCGCCCTCCGACAGGCCCCCCGGGGCCCTCAGCCTGCCGCGCAGCTCGGGCCTCACTCCTGGTTCCCCCAAAGGATTCCCAGCTGCACCTGGACGACGCTCTGAGGAGCAACGAGGACCTCAAGGAGCAGCTGGCCATCGTGGAGCGCAGGAATGGCCTCCTGCACGAGGAGCTGGAGGAGATGAAGGTGGCCCTGGAGCAGACAGAGCGGACCCGCAGGCTGTCGGAGCAGGAGCTGCTGGACGCCAGCGACCGAGTGCAGCTGCTGCACTCCCAGGTGTGTCTGCTCTTGCTGGCTCGGGGTCCACCCTGGGGACAGGTAGGGCCTCCCGCACTACCAAGTGTTGCTGCTCCCCCCAGGTGAGACCACACTGCCTCCTCCACCGTCCCTCCGCTCAGCGTCCATCCTGGGAGTAGGTGAAGACAGGTGCAATGGCACGGAGCTCCCCACTCCTCCCAGACCCGCAGTCAAGACTAACCCATTGCTAGGGAAACTTCTGCTCTTGATTGACAGATTTCTGAGTTTTCTTTATCCGGAGATAAAAGATGTTGCGGGAAAATCAGCAAGGAGGACTAATTGTTGCATAAAGCATCTGGGAAGAGGAAGTACAAATTGAGTATCCCTTATCCAAAATGCTTGGAGAAAAAATACTCGGGATGAGAAATGTTTCAGATTTCAGATTTTTTTTACGTTTCAGGGCTATTTTCAAATACATAATGAGATATATTGGAGATGAAACCCAAGTCTAAATAAAAATCATTTATATTTCTTATTATACTTTGTTTACATAGCCTGAAGGTTATTATAAACAATAGTTGTAGTGTGCCTGTTTTGACTGTGATCTGCCACTTGAAGTCAGGTGTGGCATTTTCCACCTGTAATTTTATGTCAGCCCTCAAAAAGTTTTGGGTTTTGAGCATTTTGGAACTTCATATATTCATTCAAGTTAGGATACTCAGCCTGTCATTTCAGTTGGAATCTTAGAATATTAGGATTTTCTTTCAAGACAACTATTTTTATTATTTTTAGAAAAGTTTTTAAAAATTGTTTTTAAAAGTAGAAAGTATAAGCAAACACATAAAAAGAAAAAAATCAGCATATTAACAATTTTAACCATGTTGTTCATTCTTAGACCCTTATGAACTACATAAATAGTATATGTTTTGTAAAAACTGTGATCAATCTTTTGCAACCTAGTACTTTCTTTTAACAATATGTCATAAACATATTTCTACTTATTTTTCTCCTATAACATAGTTTTAATGGCTGAAAAGCAAGCTACTATAGTTGCATTTTATGGCACTTTAATCAATATTCTGTGTTTGGTTATTTTAGATCATTCTCAATAAAAATATTACTATTAGAAATGCCTTTGTAATGAATGTCCTCATGACTAAATTTTCACATGCATCCATGATTGTCTTACTATTTCTAGAAGTAATTAAATTCCTAGAAGTAAAAGTTCAAGGTCAAAGCAGTAAAGACATTTTGTAATATATTGTAAATTGCTCTTTAACAAGGTTGTCCCAATTTTTATCCCCATTTAAAAACTGTAAGGACACTTTTTTTTTTTTTTGGTACCAGGGATCGAACTCAGGACCTTGCGCTTGTGAGGCTGGTGGAACCACTGAGCTCAATCCCTAGCAAGGACCCTTTTCTATAGTTTCTCAAAGATCATGGTTATTATTTCTCAAATCTTTACTAGTTTTATTATTGAAACATACCTCACTGGATTTGTTTATTATTAATTACTAATGAAATAGAATATTGCATCATTTTGGTGACCATTCATATTTCTTCTGGTGTATTTTAACTATTTGTACCTCTTGCCCTTTTTCTTGATTTGTCATGCTTATATGATAAAAAGATAATATTTTCCATAATGTGAATTGAAAATTTTTCTAGTTTGTATTACGTTTACAATTCTATATATTTTGTATTTTAATTATTAGAATTATTTTTTCATTTTACATTTTTATTTATCAGTCATTTCCTTGTCCTAGCAATTTTTCCTGAAAAAAATCTATCCCCAAATATTTGAAGTTCTATCTTAATCATTTACTCAGTTTTTTGGATATAAATTCTTGGATCTGCTTCAAGACTTTCTGTTTGGTCAAGAATGATACAGTATCTAGCAGACCACCCATATGAAAAATAAGAAGTAGAACATGATTATGATGTACTTACCCCCAAACCTCTCCCTTCCCATTGTTTTAAGTGCCCAAATCAAAGCTTCACATCTGATTCCTAATTTTTCCTTGTAGAACACAAGCCTGATAAATACAAAGAAAAAACTGGAAGCTGACTTGGTTCAGTGCCAGGCAGAGGTGGAGCACTCTATCCAGGAGTCCAAAAATGCAGAGGAGAAAGCCAAGAAGGCCATCACAGATGTAAGCGCTCTTTTTTATATTTCCAGAGATGGTGTTTAGAGATGAAAAAGGAGGCTTCTAAGCCAGTGCATGGCAAATCGGTTGCATGTCCTTATGAACATAGTCAGTTATCCATGACTTCGTGGAGAGATGTCACAAGAGTTCCAGTCATTACAGAGACAAAGTGGGACACAATGACTGGCCCAAGAGAGGGGAACCTGAGCATCATGCACAAAACCAATCTTAACAGCATCTTCTGTTTCACTGGCCTTGGGATGGGTGGACAGCCCACTGATATGTCCTGTGAATTCAACCAGGCCGCCATGATGGCTGAGGAGCTGAAGAAGGAGCAGGACACCAGCGCCCACCTGGAGCGGATGAAGAAGAACCTGGAGCAGACGGTGAAGGACCTGCAGCACCATCTGGATGAGGCAGAGCAGCTGGCACTGAAGGGCAGCAAGAAGCAGATCCAGAAACTGGAGGCCAGGGTGGGGTGGTTTGGAAAGATTCTGGCACTTGCACACAGAACCACGATCCAGAAATGTAGGTGGTGGGAAAGTGGCCACTGATTAACAAGGCTGCAAGTTTAGCTTCAGGAATACTTGCTAAACTCCGTGAGCCAAATTTCTTAATAATTTCTCTTTCACTTGCCTCTATATACCAACATACACAACTCTACTTTGAAATGCTGATGTCTTGTTAACCAAAGCAGGATGTGTTTTAATGTTCACTTTTTGTCTTCCATGTAAATTTATACTACACGCATAAATGGGAAAAATATACTTCACAATCATAATATTGCACATTTTGGTATAATTTGCATTTTGGACCAATCTTTACTTTTATAAACAGTGGCCCATCCTGCATAAAATCTCTATTTTCTTTCTGTCTTCCACAGCAGGTCTCTTTTTTTTTTTTCATCTTTCCCATCTCTAAATGGAATCTGCAATTCTGGTATATTTCCCACTCAATTCTGAAAGGGGGACAATTGTTGCTTCTTCCTCCAAGTTAACATATCAGAAAAGTTTAATCCCCCAATGCTGGAGTCCTACTTGTTCTTTATCTAGAAGCATATTTTGTACTTGTTCCATTTCTTTGCTGACTGTTCCCTTCATTTCCTCTACCCCTTGACTTTCCCTTTAGACCTGCAATGGTTTATTTTAATCATTTTTTTAAATGGGCATTGCTAGCAACTGACATTTTAGAAAAGGGCTACATGGAGGAGATTATTAGAATGTCTTTGTTGTCTCAGGAAGACAGGAAATGAAAGAGCTAGGGGGGAGAAGGATGAAGAGGAGAAAAATAAAAAGAAACAACTTTCCCCAGCAGGAAAGCCCCCAAACACAGTCACTCTTTATACCAGCCTCCCTAGAATGCAGTCACCAGGCACACAGTTCCTTTAAATATGAAGGGATTTTTTAAGCCAAAAACAACAAGATCATAGACACATGAATAACAAAAATAAACATCAGAGAAGTTAGAACTCCTCTTCAAAAAAAAAAAAATCCTTTAAATGCTTGTTTTCAATCATTCTCAGTCCTATTCCATGAAAATGAGTTTAGACTGGCCCTTTTTGTGGACACTTCCCACAAGGGAGCCACCTTCTATAGTTCCCTCCCATACTACCTTCCTATGGTTCTTTGATCTAGGTTGGTAGGGAGCCCTTAGCCACCACCCCTGCCTGCATTGTAAGGCACCTTGACCATTCTCCAGTTCCAGCTGCCCAGTTATCTGAGTTCCATAAACCTTACAAAAGCCTAGAGAGCAATCCAGAGAGTTGGGGGTATTTTATAAAACCATTTGGAAGACATTTTCCTGAATCCATGAAGTGGAGGGTAGGTTTCTTTTTTGGAACTGTGCCCAGAATAATCCTGTTCCACTGGGAGCTTTCCAAGTTGATCTCATGAGTCTCCAAGCCTGGAGTCACATGCTCTGCAGCCACTAAGATTCCCTGTGGGAGAAGAGCATGAGGCTGGCTGCTATCCCCACCCCTGCTTGGATCTTGCTGGGTTGTCAAGTTGCAAGCACGGTAGTTGACCTGCATTTCAGTGATTTCCCTCTTTCTTTAAGACTTCAGAAAAGACAGAAGCAACTATGACATCCACAATACCTGTGTAGTGCCAAGAACATTCACACACTTTATCTAATTCCATCCCCACGGTTGAGATAGGCTGGGCAGGAATGATCATCCCCATCCCAAGTGCTGATCTTCATATTCAATGATGGGGACTGACTTGCTCTGGATCTATAACTGGGCCTGGGGTTTGAAGACACCTTTGACTGCTCCATCCCCCTACTGCCTTACTTTGTCAGGAATCAGGACCACCATGAGCAGTCATGCAGGTTTCAGCCTGTGCTGTCCTTGTCAAGCTGTGTGGCTTGAGAGGAAGAAGTATCATTGACAAATCTGACCCACAGCCATGCTCTGTGCACCTAGGGATGCCTCTGCCCAAAGAGGGCATCTTGCTCTAATGTGTACAGCAGGGACTAGTGGTGGCCTGGTGAATAAAGTATGGCTTCTGAGCCCAGGGAAGAGGCGTCTTAGTGGATCTTGAGTTTAACCTAAAATGACTGGCAGGTGGGCTGAGGATTTAGCTCAGTGTTTCCGGCACCTGCCTCACAAATGCAAGGTCCCAAGTTCGATCCCCGGTACCAAAAAAAAAAAAAAAAAAAAACCTGGAAGGTGAGTCCAGGAGAGAATCCTGGGAACTCCGACTTGACTTCTGTGTTCTCTTCACCCAGGTGCGGGAGTTAGAAAATGAGCTAGATGCTGAGCAGAAGAGGGGAGCCGAAGCTCTGAAGGGGGCCCACAAATATGAACACAAAGTCAAGGAAATCACCTACCAGGTAGTGGCCTCCAAAACGTCAGTGGGTGATATGTGGAACAAGCCCTATTAGTAGAAGTCATGGGTTTGTGGGTCCTTCCCACAGATGTTCTCTTTGCAGGCTGAGGAGGACCACAAGAATATCCTCCGGCTCCAGGACCTGGTGGACAAGCTGCAGGCCAAAGTGAAGTCTTATAAAAGGCAGGCAGAGGAGGCGGTGAGTACAAGAGCTCCCTAGGGGTGCTCACACCCACCTGGGTGTCCTCACAAGTGCTGCGTGGCAGCAGGTGCCTGGTTAGTAGCATCCCCAGAGCCCAAGTTTGCATGTGCAGGTGTAAACAGGGAGATACCTGCACTCTTCCCTTCCCTGGTCTGTGTTAAACAAACCTTAGCCCACCTCCACCTGAACTGTGCGCTCTCATTTCATCCCACTTACCCCAGCTACCTCCATCCCCTTCATTTGACTCCCACCTACCTCACTTTATCCCACCTCACCCTGACTCACTCCATCTACCCCTGAGCATCTTAGCCCATGCTTCTGGCCTTGTATCTCCCCCACTATCCCTAACCACCCAGCCCATCTACCAGTCCCACTGCCCCCTGGACCTTCTGTGAGGCACCTCATCCTAATTCTCACCACCCCACTAGCGCCCTCTCTCTCTAGTCCCCTCTACCTGCAGCTCCCTCTACCTCTACCTTCACTCCCTTCCTGCTAATCTACCCCTCAGTCAAATAGGTGAAATCAACAGGAAAGAAATAGAATGAGTTGAACCCAGTGTTTTCTCAAGTGTTGCCTGGGGGCACTGGGACTGAGTGACATGAATAGAAGAAAGATAGGCAGCTTTTTCTTTTATAGAAAAGAAATCAGTTGGAGAAACTCTGGGTTAAATTAAGTTAAACTAGTTGCCTTCCTTCAAAGATTTCTAAGATTTTCTAGGTGATATATAAGTAACTCTCCAAAATGAAAGATTCATTCTAGAATGTAGCATTCTGTGCCCTTCATTGACTTTGAAATTTTCTGACTCTTTGCAGATCACCTTTCATGACTAGTGTCTGGAGGAACAAAACTTAGGGGACCTTGCCCTTGACAAATGTGCAAGCATATGGCTTCTTCCAGTCCCCTTGCCCAGGAGCCTTCTCAATTTTATCCTGACTCAAGGAAGCACATTTGAACTTGTTATATGGGGAGAGGGATCATCCAGATCAAGTAGTACAGTCCAAGCAGGATTTATGGGTGCCCGGGAGGCTACCTTAGCCAAGAACCCTTGGGCAACTCTCAAATAGACCCATACAATGTCCTGTCTAAACAAAAAGCACTGAGCAAAGAAACCCAGCCCATTCATCTCTGCTACTTTCAGGTGCGGTGGGAGAACTCTGGACTCAGGTCTTCTCCAAAGAGCTGTATAAGAGAAGTAGCTCAGAGGAGGGGTTCAGGAGATGACCTTAGGAGTGGCAGTCACATCTGCAAGGTGGTTCCAGGCAGTATACATGGCCATGAACTGGGAGCCTTGTCCTCACACCTTGGAGAACTCAGCACACCTTCCCTCCATGCCATCAAGGAATCCAAGTCTCACAACCTCCAACTCCCCAGAGCCCCAGAGTCATAGTCCATAGCCTCATACCCATCCATCTTTTGCTCAGGAGGAGCAAGCCAACACACAGCTGTCCAGGTGCCGGAGAGTCCAGCATGAGCTGGAGGAGGCTGAGGAGAGAGCAGATATTGCTGAATCACAAGTCAACAAGCTAAGGGCCAAGAGCCGCGATGTGGGAAGCCAGGTAAGAGCAGATGAGTGGAGGTGGTTTCTTCCCAAGAAGCCATAAGATCCAAGGGCTTAGTGGACCATCCAAGGAGAGCCTGGAGGATGCCCACTTGTCCCCTTGTCCTTGCCACTGGCTGTGTGCTCTCACAGGATTTACTATTTAGCAAAGACTCCCACATCCCAGGCACTTGAGAGAATGAGCAATGGGCACAGGGGGACAGGCCTATTGTTAGAGCTCCTGGCCAAGCAGCTCCTGCTTTTCAGAGGTCTTGTCCCCATCTCTGGTAGTTCTACTGCTCTGTTTTTCACAGTGAGCAAAGGGAGATGTAGCCATTTCTTAATGTCATTTTTCTGAAGTCCCAGGCTTTCCATCTGTTCCACTTGAAGGCGATGCTCAGCCTCCCGTTGAGTTGACTCATTTCCTGTGTACATTGTTTTTCTCCCACAGAAGATGGAAGAATGAGGCCTTCCTGAGGCTCATTGCCATGGGCACCTCCTGGAGAGTAGAGGGAAATGTGTGAGAAATAAATTTTCCCAAATACTTGGACTCCTGGCTCTGCTGTGTTTGTTATCATGGCCCATTCCTCTACTGTGGGCCTGATTTTTAGATTCTTGCCTGCTCTACTGGAAATACTAAGAAAGTAAGAAATGTCAAAATAGAGTCTTCTTGCCTGTCTTAGTTACTTTTCTTGTTGCTGAGACAAAATACTTAGCATTCAAAGTTAAAGGAGGAAAGTTTATTTTGGCTCCTAGTTTGTAGAGGTTTTAGTCCATGGCTGGCTCCAAGGCAAGGTGGCATGTCAGGGGGGCATTACAGAGGAGAAAAAGTTCATGGTAAAGCAGAGCAGGCAAAGGCAGCAGCAGAAGCAATCAACCTGCCTCTCCCTTTTATCCCTTCCAGGATACCTGCCCTTTGGGTAGTGCCACCCACACCTAGGGTGGGCCTTCCCATTATCCACACCCAGAACTATGCCAAACCAATCAGTGGACTAATTTAGTAATCACATACCCTTAATCCCAGCATCATACATCCTAGATCTAGCCTCCTCTGAAAAGCCCTACCTATGACCTCATGAAGCTTTAGGGTACATCTAGACACAAGCTATACATAACATTGCTCCCAGTATAAAAGGTGAAAATCTAACCCACTGTTAATTAAATCACCAATTGCCATACGCATTTAAAAATAAAAACCTGGCCAGGTATAATGTTGCAGGTCTGTAATCCCAGCACTTGGGAAGCTGAGGCAGGAAGATTGGAAGTTCAAGGCCAGCTTAGGCTATAAGTTTGAGGCCAGCAGGGGCTGTATTGCAAGATCAAGGCCAGCCTTGATGACATAGTGAGATGCTATCTCAAAAGCCAAATAAACAAAACCAGCTAGGGGTGTAGTAGCTCAGTGGTAGGGTGGGTGCTTTGCATGCACAAGGACCTGCTTTTGATTCCCAGCACCATAAAAATAAAAAGTAAAAATAAATACCCTGTATCACCCTAGAGTTGGAATATCTGTTACCAAAAATACAAAAGATAATATGTGTTTGTGAGGACATAAAGAGAAGGAACCTTGAGTAGCCAGGGATTTAGCTTAGTGGTTCTGCCGCCTGCCTTGAAAGCCAAGGTCCTGAGTTTGATCCCCGGTACCAAAAAAAAAAAAGAGAGAGAGAGAAGGAATCTTGTGCACTGTTGATGGGACTGTATATTAGTATAGTTATTATGGAAAACAGTATGGAGCTCCACAAAAAATAAAATTAAAAATAGCACCACTGTACAATCCAGAAATCTCACTTCTCAATCTATATAATCACCAAAGGATATATAATCACCTCATAGAGATATCCCCACTCCCAAGTTTGTTGCAGCATTATTCACAATAGCCTAGATATGGAAACAACCTAAACATCCATTACCAGATGAATGGATAATGAAAATTATAAATGCACACTCATATAATATAATACTGTTTGGCCTTTAAAAAGGAAATCCTGCTATTTGTGACAATACGGATGAACCTAAAGACATTATGCTAAGTGAAATAAGCCAGATTCAGAAAGACAAACACTGTATAATCTCACTTACAAGTAGAATCTGAAATCATCAAACTCATAGAAGCAGAGAGTTAGAAGGTCACCAGTTTCAGGGGCTAGGAGTTGGGGAAAATGGGGAATCATTGGCCAAAGGATACAAATTTCAATTATGCAAGTTGAGAAATTTCTGGAAACCTGATATACAGCATGGTCACTATGGTTAATGTGTACATGAGGCCCTGAGTTCAATCCCCAGCACCAAGAATAAAGGTGTGCAGCTTAAATACGTACAATTCCTATTACTCAATTATGCTTCAATAAAGCGAAAAAAATAAATTTATAGAGAAAGGACCATTGTGGGTAACTATAACACACTCTCCCTAGGAATTAATAATTCTTGCAAATTCAATTTTCCATTTTCCCCTTAAATTTACAGATGGGGACACTGGGGGCCCAGAGAGATTAAGTACTCCGATTATAGCTGTCTAGGACAGAGTAGGAAGTAGGCCCTGCTGATCCCAGATTCCTAGGCCAGTGCTCTTTTACTAAGCAGTTCTGCTTTTCCATTCCATCCCCTCTGGGGGCTGTGCTGTACAATTCTCTTGTGTCCACCCCCAGTTCCCTGTAATATCTGAGCAGGTAGTAGGTACTGTCAAACTCATTCATCCCTAGGAAGGCAGATACTTTTGAAAAGAAAAGTGGACAGAGGCCCAGTTACCATCTTGCTCCTCTTTCCACCTAGGGTAACTCCTGTCTGCCTGCATGGATCATCTTTGGGGTGTACAGGGCCAAAAGGTGAAGGAAACAGCTGGGCCTGTAGAGCCATTAACTTTCAAAGTCCAGGCTGAGGCTAGGCTCATCCTCCTCACCCACCAAAAAAGAAGCTATGTAGTGTGAGTTTCAGCTCTCTCTGTTGGATCCTAAAGGTCCTCTGATTATGATTATGCTGTTTGCTCACCCTGAAGGGGCTTCCTAGGATAAAATAAGGACCAACTGTTGGTAGATTAGGAGCCCCAACCACATATGAGCCTCAGCCATTGCTTTGTGGCCTTGGGTTGATCACATGTGTTCTCTACACCTGTTTTTCCTCATTGGTCAAACTGACCCATTGGTCAGGAGAATGAGTTCTGTGTTCCAGAAAACCTGGATGGAATCCTGATGCTGCCACATATCAGCAATATGGCCTTAGGCAAGTTATTCTCCTCACTCAGTCTCAATTTCCTAATTCTGGAAGGTGGAGATAACAATGAAAATTATAGCTTCATTGAGAGGCTGGGGGTTGTGATGGTGGGAAAAGCTCCTGGATTTCTTGTGGGGGTAGTGAAAATCTTCTGAAATTGATTGTAGTCATGGATATATAACTCTGAACATATTGAAAGCCATTTAATTTTGTACTTTAAATGGGTGATTTATATGGTATGTGAATTCCATCTCAATAAAACTGTTTTAAAAACTTATAGTGTCCACTACCTGGTTATAAGTACTGGCTTACTATTTACCAAGCACTGAAATAAGTACACTATCATCTAACTCCTTGGATCCTCCCTTCGCTCTAACCTTCGAGATCCTCCTTTCATCTTATCACCAGCCCAACCCCAAGTAGCTGTGACACAGTGCAGTTGGAAGTTAAAGAACAACACCAGTAGTAGTAACAGAAAATTATTCTGAGGCCCCCTGTCTCTGACATGACCACCACTATCATCATCATCATCATCATCGTCATCACCAATATCATCAATCACATTCTTCATCTTCCTTGTCATCAATATTGAGAGTCCATGAGACAATATCTTTCCAATTTCTGATTCCACAGTCAAGGAATCTGAGGCCAGGAGAGAGAAGCAATATTCTCAAAGTCCCCCAGATACCAATCCCTATTCCAATATTCCTACCACCCCCACAGCCCTTCCATTAAGAACAATATTATTTCAAATACACAGATCAATTTTGTCTGATGCTACCTGTTCACGTGTCCATTTTTCTCTTTTCCATTCTAGCATCTCAAGAAGCCTGTCAGGAGGTCAGGCAAGTATTAACGTCCTCATTTTCTGGAGATGTTGCAGACAAGTTATGATCTGCCCAGTGTTTTGAGAAAGTGATGAGATTTCAGCTCTTCTGATTCTCTGCACAACACATAGAGTCTCAGTGGTATGTGTGCTATAATGGCAAGAACCTAGGTTCCACCCTGCTAGAGTCCCCATCCTTCATTATCCCTCACTAGTTGTGTGAACTTGGGCAAGATATCTCATTGCCCAATTTTCAGTTTCCTTTCCAGTAAGATAGGTTATAACAATTTACTTTACAGGGCTTTTGAGACGTTAATAAGAATAGGCAAGAAGCACACTTGGTCTAGAGCCTGGCACTTAGTAAGCACTCTGATAACCTTTTATCACGACTTGGAGGGTAAGGACCCCAGGAAGTGAGAGAAGTACAAGAAAGGGGTTCAGATGGAAAATAGTCTGGGGCTTTGGCTATGTCTCTAAGGCATTTCCTCTGGTTTAAGGAGTTAACACAATATGCTAGAGATCATCTTAAAATTTTCCTATGAAATCAATCTTCCCTCACACCCAACAAAATCAAACCTGAATTCCATCATCCCAAATAATTTCCAGTTCATCTGGGGGCCCTTAGGAAGAAACCACCTCCAAGTATCTCTGCACTTACCTGGCTTCTGGTCCCCAGATCTGTGAGTTAAAAATAAAGACCAGCACATATCCTTCGCAGTGCATAATACCATCTCTCACTTCATCAGAATTCTGATTATTGAATAAAAGTATAAATGAATGAGGCTCTTTCATGCCTAGACATCAGGAATGATTTTATGAGAAGCAAGAACTAGAGTCTTTTTCTCTCCTTTTTTCCTGTTCTTTTCTAGGAACTGGAAGAAAGAGAAGGGTGTGAAAATGAAGTTTGCATCCTGAGTTTTCTCTGCTAGCACCTACCTCTCAGTTCCAGCTGGCAGCTAGAAACTAGTCATGCATGAGACCTAGACTAATGTGGGTACCTCCGGTCTCCTGACTCTCCTACAAAACACATAGGGAGGCAGAGGGGTCTGACTTTGTAAGTCTTCGATACTATGAGATAGGGAGTGCAACGGATGAAAGCAAGAAAACTGGGGCACTCTACAGACAGATCCGTACAGAGGGCCAAGTCTGAAAGGTGTCAGAGCCTCAAACGGGGCTGCCAGTCTTAAGTTACATACCCACACAATGGGTTGTTAAAAGTTCCCACATGCAAAAATGTCCCTGCACTCTGCATCACTGCCCAAATGGAAGGTGGCATTGTTGCTGCTGTTTTACTGACGATTGTGATCAAAATAATCTAAATTGTTATTACTGTCATTTAGCAACAAAATCTAGCCACCAAACCTGGACTTGGAGCTCCTGGCCTTGTACAGCAGAACCTACCCCTGGCCTCCAGCCCCCTCTAAAACAAAGCTTTGCTGCCACCTCCTGGCGATGCAAAGCCAAGTTCTCATTATGCAAATGACTTAGAGGTTAAACTCGTAAAACTTGGATTGGACTTTCAAAGCCAAAGGTGTGCTTGCAAATCACGATCATCTGGTCAAACAGTCCCTGGTTTTGCAGGGGAAATTGGTGATAGACCTGGTAACTTCTCAGCATACAGTCTCAAAGCCAGACACCCCATTTCAGCTCCCAGCTGAGGGCTCAAAGACTGTTCATAGAAAACCTCCAGGTGTTCTTTATCGTTAAAGTATCTTATTTCTCCATTGATTTTGAAAGATACTTTTGCAGGATACATCAATTTAGGTTGAAGGTTTTCTGTTAGAGCTTGAAATACTTCATTCCAGACTCTTCTTGACTTGAGGATTTATATTTAAAAGTCTGCTGTGATTCTGATGGGCTTTCCTTTGTATGTGAATTGTTCCTTTTCTCTAACTGTTTTTAATATTTTGTTCTTGTGTTGGATTTCTGGAATCTTGATTATTATATGCCTAGATGTAGATTTTTTACCACTAGTTGGGTTTCAACTTGTCAAAGAATAAAACTAGACCCATATCTCTCACCATGCACTAAACTAAAATCAAAATGGATCAAAGATCTAAATATCAAAACAGAAACACTAAATTTGCTGGAAGATAGGTTAGGTAGAACTCTTGAAGACATTGGCATAGGAAAAGACTTTATAAACAAAACCTCAGTCACACAGGAACTAGCACAAAGAATCAACAACTGGGATCTCATCTTATTAAAAAGCTTCTGCATAGCAAAGAGAAACCACCAATAGAGTGAAGAGACAACACACAATGTGGGGAAAAAATTTTACCAGCTGTTCAGGGGTAAAATTTTACCAGCTGACAGGGGACTACTATCTAGACTATAAAAAGAAATTTAAAAATCAGAACCCCCAAATTTAAAGACCCAATCCAAAAATAGGCATCTGAAATGAATAGACATTTCTCAGATGAAGAAGTAGAAGCAGCAAATAAACATATGAAAAAATGTTCAACATCACTGGTCATTCAAGAGATGCAAATGAAACAAGGCTGAGATTCCACCTCCAGACAGAATGCCTGCTATCAAGAAATCAACCAATAACAAATGCCAGTGGGGCTGTAGAGGAAAAGGAATGCTTCTCCACTATTGGTGGGAGTGCAGACTGGTGCAACCACTGTGGAAATCAGTGTGAAGATTGCTCAAAAAACTAGGATTAGAGGTCCCATTTGATCCAGCTATCCCCCTGCTGGGTATCTTCCCAAAAGAATTAAAAGCATCATACCACAGAGATATATGTGCACCCATGTTTATAACAGCCCAGTTTGCAATAGCTAAATCTTGGAAATAGCCCAAGTGCCCATCAACTGGTGTCTGGATAAAGATGCGTTGTTTTTTTTTTATATAAAATGGAGTACTACTCATGATAAACTAGAGACATTTATAGCTAAATGGATGGACCTTGAGAACATACTCTTAAGGGAAATAAATAGGACACACATGTGTAAATACAGAATTGTTTCTCTGGTGTGAGAAACTGAAAGTGTAACTGACCAAAATGTATAATTAATATTGTGAAATAGGAAGAAAATTTCAAAGGGGAAGGGGAACTGGCAGGGGGTAATGAGAGAAGAAGGGATAAACAGACACAAAGCTTTTGTAAATAGGGAGGGGTGGAAGGGTGGAAGGGAGGGAAGGGGAATCGGAAAGAACAAGAACCAAGATATATCATGTACAGGTACAAATTTCCAATGATGAATGCGATCATAATATATACCTAAAATGCAACAATAAACTTAATGAATTGAAAAGATAAAGAAAACCTCAAAATGGAGGGTTAGGACTAGCTAGGCAGAGAGGAAGTACTCCCTGGTAATGGCCCTGGCATCAGAAAATGGGACCAGGGCCCCAGATCTGCTCCACAGCCCTCTCTCTTTATCCCACAAAGTTCTGCCAGGCTGGAAGGGTTGTGTTGGTCCCATGGAGGGGAAGCAATACACCTAAATGGCCAGGCATGGTGGGCACAGCTGCAATCGCAACATTAAGGGAGCCTTAGGCAGGAAGATGGTGAGTTCATGGCCAAGCACTACATGGTAAGACCCTGTCTCAAATTAAACAAAACAAAACAAACAGCAATACACTCATACAATAGGCCTCTGCTCCCAACAAAGAGTGAACAGAATGAAAGTCTCTGGCATGAAGGTGGCACTCATTCCAAAAGCAAGATTCCCTGGTCCTTTTCCTATGCCTAAACAAAGGACCAGGTATCCACTCTGCAGCAAAATACTCAAGGTCAGGATTGTGGCATTTTCTACCTCTTTTCACCCTACACAGTGCTCCCAAGAGGTTTACATCACCACAGCCCTATGGTTTTTAGATGAATCCAACCAGATGGAGAGGGTCTGGAATGGAAGAGCAGATGGAGGTGACTTAGTTTAGCACTTATTCCCACTATCCCTCTGTGCAGAGTCTCTGCTGTCCCTTAAGCATCCCAGTCCTTTAGACCTAGCTGCAGATCCAGTAACTGGTCCCTCTCACCCTATGCTTGCATCTTCAGGCCTAGGGATGGTCATTTTGGCTACAGTGATCAGACCTGGATTCCTTCTGCATCCCTTTAGTTTCCCTACATCTGCCCATACCTTTGCAGAGTCTCTTCCTTAAACATTCTTCACATCAGCTAACTTGGATGTGCTATCATTTTCTGTGGAAAGCTTGTCTGACACAGGACCCTGTTCTGTATATCTATTTTACTGCTTTAGGACCTTTATAAAGGGTGCTACCTCACAGCTAGTAGTGAACTTTCAAAACCATAATGATGTATTCCATTTCATTGCACATTGGAACTTAGTATAGTTCCTTACCAGCAGCTCTCTAACCCATGGAGAGGCAGTCTTTTCCACCTAGGATCTAAGTAGGATCAGTGGTGAACTGGAACCAGCTCATGCAGCCAATCATAAAACTTTCAGGAATTTTGTTAGCCAGTTGTTGAACCCAGATATTATCTTAAAACTAAATTATATAAGCTGGGTGTGGTAGCACATATAATCCCAGAACTCCAGGAGGCTGAGGTAGGAAGATCACAAGCTCAGTTCAAAGCCCCTAGATTCAACTCCCAGCAGAAAAAAATTATGAAACTTAGGCAAAGTTTTCTGGCCTAAGGAAAGATACACTCAAGGCATTTGTAGGTAAATGGATGCTCCTGGAGAGCATAATGTTAAGTGAAATAAATCAGACACACAAGTTTAAATATCACATGGTTTCTCCTATATGAGAAACCCAAAGTATAAGTAAAGAGCAAAATAAAAGATAGATAATTGGAAATAGAGAGATATTTTTCATATGGGAAGAGGAACAAGAGTTGGAGGGAGCAGAGAGGAATGGAAGGGGAAGAGAATGAAAAAAAGAATTAAGATGTGTTATATACATGTACAAACTTTCCCCACAATAAATGCAGTCATGTACTATTTAAAATAAAGGTTACTAATATGTGAAATTAATAGCTTCTTAATTTCTACTGCATTTTATTATTGTCTATATTCTCTTAAGGTTATCTACAATTATCAAACATGTGTGATGTCCTGCCTACATCTCTCCCCATTTCCTCATCAGTCATGTTGTGTTGTTAGCTTGAAACTGGCCATGATGAAAATATTTACACCACAGAAATTGGCAAACTCTGCAAGCCTGAGGTTTTGTGTTGAGCTCATTAAACACCTACCAGTATACCACTGAGTGGAAATGGTGAAAAACAAGTAAAAACAAATCTTCAGTTCTTTATATAGAGATATTTGGAGTATGTAGAGCCAGGGCCACCCCCAACATCACACAAGTCCTACTAGGTCAGCTTAATCAAGGTAGCAAATTGAGAAGACTTCTCAGCCCTGAGTATATGCATGCTGTCCAGTGCAGGGAAGGAAGTGAGGGCAGAAAGAAAAATGGAAACTGTGTGGGCAGAGTTCCCATTCCATTGTTAAATTCAAGTCCTAAGAATACAGTTAGCTATATCAGAAAGTCAGCTGCAAGAGTCTATACACAAAGAATATTTATTGGTTTACCTAAATGAAATTCTAAGAGTGTCAATCTTCCAGCTGACTGAATTCAGACTCTTGACTGATCAAAGCTTTGAAATAATCTCTCCTCCTCTTTCTCTCTCCCTCTCTCCCTCTCTCTCTCTCTCTCTCTCTGTCCCTCTCTCTGTCTCGTCTCTGTCTTTCTCTCCCTCTCTCCTCACCCATTTTCCTTTTCATCAAATCAACTATATTACTAAGAAGCCTGGCCTTTTGTGATTTCAAAATGGATGATCAGGCTTACATCTAATATCTTAAATTTTTTTCCTAAAGATGATTCCAGCAAAAACTCCAGGGCTGATTCTCCTTGTCTAATTGCTCAAGGTCAGGAGGTGGTAGGAGAATGTGGAGTTTAATTGGTCATGTCTGAGTCACAGGCTCACACTAGAAGCTTTGGGTGGCACCAGCCCCACCCAAACCCCAGGAACTGAGTGAGAAGGGCACATTTCCTACCCCTCCTACTAGGTCAAGTTCCTATTCCCAGAAGAAGCAGTGTGGAAAAAACAACACTTGTTCTTTATGAAGGCTTACTAGGATGGTGGCAGTAGACCATGTAAAATCTGTTTCTCACTGTTTCTCTTAAACTTGGGCTGATCTTGCCTTCCCTTTGGCTTGTGGGGTAGACAAAGGGGATGTGGCTGTAAACCCTGCAACAAAGCAGACTAGCCGGGAGTGTGCCAGTTGACATTTCCCTTTTTTTCTTACCCTCATTTGTCTCTTTCTCCTGAAAGACATCACCACTAACATCAGATCCTAAGAGGCAGAATGCATCTCATTCTTCCCACACTGTTGAACCAGCTGGCACTCAGACCCAGTAGACACGTCTTACCCTTCAGTGCTTGTGCTGAGAGTCCAGCTTCTCACAACATAACATCATTTCCTCCCCATCTGGTGACCTGAATTCCACACAGGACCTCTCACTGCTGATCAGAGGAGGAAGAAACCATCACTTGGAGCTGCTGCCCCCAGCCAGGAGCTTCCTCTCCTTGCCATGAGTCAGGAAGGAGAGATCTGGGTGGAGCCAGAAAAAACATCTGGACCTACATCAGGACCCAGGACCACCCACGGCAGGCTGGTGGCCTGGCCAGGCACATTGCTTCTGCTGGGGAGCAAGCAGACAACCATCCATTCACCAGCAAACCAACTGAGGGCCTGCAAATGAGCTGTTCTGAAAACAAGGGACACAATGGTGAAATAAATAATAGGAATGAGAAGCACCTTTCTGGATATAGAAAAAAAGAAAGAAAGAGAAAGAGAGAGAGAGAGAGAAAGAAAGAAAGAAAGAAAGAGAAAGAAAGAAAGAAATTTATCCAAGTAAGTTTTTTTAAATAGAAAGAGAACTAGAATTCAAAAATTTTGTCAGATAAGAAATTAAAAGCTTTTTTGTTTCTGTTTTTGTTTGGCTGGGGGTATAGTTCAGCAGTAGAGCACTTATCTAGTAAGTACATGGTCCTTGGTTCCATTCTCACCATTGCAAAAATAAAGAAATTCAAACTATGTTTTTTTAAGTGCCTTTCTTTCCAAGATGCCCCAAATAATTCACCTCCGCCACTCCCACCCAATGCTTCCTGACTCCCTTGCCTCACTTGCCCTCCCTATATCTCAGAAAGTTGCAGCTGAGCTCTTTGCCTTGGTCAACCACTCATTTCTCAGATTCTCTTCACCACTCAGCTGTCAGGCTCCATCAAGAGTTGGCACTCTCTTCCGCTTAGCATCCTCTCACACAGATGAGGGGATCCAGGAAAGGTGAACATACCTACGAGCATTTTACAACAACAAAATAGTCACAAATAACCTAAAATGCTTAGTATTGAAAGGCCACCTGACTATACCATTATAATAACTACAATTAGCAGCTAAGGTTAATTGAGCACCTAAGAGTGGTAGGTGCCATTTTAAGAGATTTACATGAATGGTCTTATTTCTCGCTAAACTCTTATGTTGTATGCTCTTATTTTGCAGGTGTGGCTCAGAGAGGTTAAGAAATTTGTCAATGTCACACAGCCAGTAAGTGATGGGCCCTGAGTTTGAAACTGCCATGCTATGCAAGGATTATATGGAAGGTGAAATGAAGTAGGAGACTCCATGTAGCGTGAATGGAGGATCTTGCAGAGGGTTATGGTATTACAACAGCTACTTCATCTTGACTGTTTAGAAAGTCCCTCTTCCCAGCCAAAGGAAGGGCCCTTCTCACCACTCTGTGCCCTCCTCCCTATCCCCAGGGATCCCCACAGGGCTTTGAAGAGTGAGTGTAGGGAGGAAAACCCAGGCTATTCGTGTTGCATTGAGTTGACTCTGGATAGGCCATGCAGGAGTCACCAGAGACTCAGAGTCATCAGAAGCAGGAGGCATAGTCAGACAGGAGTCCAGGTTCAACAGATGCACATTGCACTGTCCAGCTCTGTGGTGATTTCCTCAAGAGTTTCCCAAAAGTGTGAGCCATCTGAAAATCCCCCAGGGCTGGAGCCAGCCTAGGAAACACTGAAGCAAATAGCTGCAATGCCAGAAGAGGAGGGGAAAGGGAGACAGGAGAAGAGGAAATATTGTCTTAGGTACAGAAAGTGGACAGAATCCACAGGAATGGAGGTCAGGATGTGGAAACATTGCTACTTTAAGAATAGTTGAGAGAACTAACCATATTTACCCTGGAGATGAAGCCCAGAGAATGGGATTATAATAACTAGCTTCAGACATTAGGGGAGATTCTCATAAGAGAGAACTTCCTCGTCATTGCTCTCTGGTCTAGAGCCTTGCTGTTCTAAGTGTGGTCCACAGTCCACATCCCTGGGTGCTTAGAAATGCAGAATCTCAGGCTCCTCCTTGGCAGAGTGATTCCCACATCCACTTTGACAAGATCCCCAGGTGATTTGTGGGCACATTGAACTTGAGAAGTAAAGATCTGTGTCACCTCTACTCAAAAGTATATTCCAGGGGTCAGAATCCACCTTGGAACTGATTGCTAATGGTCTTCCACAGGATAGATACAGACACTGAAAGTGTTTGCCAGTTTTTTAAAGCAATTTGATGTTGCTGTGACATCCAAGTTTATAGTCAGTTGACCCATCCCATTGAATAGGATGCATTTTTAGTGTTGCAGAATTGGGTACCAGACATGCCTAGTAGAGCCACACAGGTTGGGGGTAAACTGTTCACTGCAGACCGTTTGAGAGGTTGTGCTCAGCTTAGTGGTCCTCAGACTTTAGTATGTCTCAGAATCACTTAAAGGGCTAAGGTGCTGTGTCCCAGCCCACCACTTCTGATCCCCTCTTTCTGGGTGAACCTGATAACTTGAATTTCTAACAAGTTCCAAGGTGATGCTGACGTTGCTGGTTCAGAGACTGTATTTTGAGAACCAGTGCTCTAGATTAGAAAGCAGGTTCACTTAGCTCAGTGGTTCCACCGCCTGCCTCACAAGCGCAAGGTCAAAAGTTTGATCCCCGGTACTAAAAAAAAACAAAAAAGAATGAAAGCAGGTACAGATCAGTGGTAAGAATCCCAGGACTCAGATGTCAGTTAGCTTAATGTAAAGAAGAAAATTCTTCAAGCTGGGTGTGGTGGCGCATTCCTGAAGCTGTAACATTCAGGGGGTTGTGGCAGGAAGTTTGCAAGTTCAAGGTCAGCCTGGGCCCCATAGTGAGATGCTGGCTGTTTAATAAATAAATTTTTAAAATAAAAATAAAAGAAGAAAGTTCTAACAGTAAGCTATATTAGTTGCAATTAACAGAGTCAATGCAATATGTAATTAATGGCTAGCACAGAGGCAGATAATTTCACTGTTTACAAAATGCTCCTTTAGATCTCACAATATCCCTGTAATTTCTGTCTCAGAGATCAAGACACTGACTTGTCCAAGGTGCAATGGAAAGCAGGTCACCTGATGGTTCAGGCAGAGCCTGAGAGGGCACCCAACAAGGGATGCTGAAAGGATGCTGGCTCTGGGTGAGAGATTGAGTGCATGCTTTTAAGCCCTCTTCACCTTTAAGAATGGGGAACCTCTTCTCCCATGAATTCCATCCAGCTGGCCACGATGAAGCTCATGCACATCCATCCAGTGGATAATGAAATGTATCAGCACATAGAATATCTGCATAACTAAATGAACCAACATTTTCCCAATGACTGAGGCCTGGTGTTAAAAAATTCACACATTAGCAAAAGACCCATTCAGATGGTTCAATGGATGTTAATGTAACAGAATGTGAAAAGTTTGGTGACATGGTTTTAGATTTCATAGTACAACTAAACTTTAAGAAACTAACAAAAGAAAGAAAGAAACTACCAATTTTCAAGTTTTGCTGTACAGTGAAAGATGACTATCTATAATTATTTCAAAAGCCATTAAAATATTCCTCCTTTCTAACTACATATCTATGTGAGTTCTCTTTATATGCTTTAGCCAAAACAAAAACTTAACAGATTTAATACAAAAGCAGACATAAGAATCAGCTTCTATTAAACCAGAAATGAGATTTGCAAAAATGTACTACAATGCCATATTTCTCATTAGATTTTTAAAAATAATTATTTTCATAAAATATACTACTTACATTAATTGTAATGGATTAATTGTTGCTATTTAAATGAATTAAATATATCTCCAATTCCTCAGTTTTATTTTCTATTTGGTATACATCAATATTTACGAACTGCATAAAACAAAGTTTCTTGGGATCCTCAATAATTTTTATGATAGTAAAAGGGTCCAGAGACCAAACTGCTGATGTAAGGTTTAGCTCAAAATTGAAGAAGCTCAGGTGGGGATGTAGCTCAGTGGCTCAGTAGCGCCACACCTGCCTCACAAGGGCAAGATCCTGAGTTTGATCCCAGTACCAGAAAAAAAAATTTGAAGAAGCTCATTGTGAGCAGAGCCTTGGAAAAGAATAGAGATAACTCCTTCCATTTCTCTCTCAGCACAACTTCTGCCTCCAGTGGGGCAAACTCCCCAGCATGCATTCCCCACCACCCTGGGTGGGGGTGTCCTCCCACTTCGTTTCCTGGAATGTGCCTGGGACAGCACCCTTGAGAGTGTCAGAGGAAGTACCACACTCTGTTGTCCCAAACAAGTGTCTGCGGAGGTTTCCTTATAACTGAAGGTGCTGAGACTATCTGGACCAATAGGAAGAAGACAGGGGTGGAGGAAGACCCCTCGAGCTAGACAAGAACAAACTCTCATAGTGCTCATACTATGCTGCTGACCCTGTTCCCAACTGATGTTTCAACTAATACCTTTGGAAAGAATGTGAATTGAGGTATGGCACTGGGTTATTGGGACTCTATACCTTGGCTTTCTCCATAATCTCCCATCTTCTCTCTCCCCACAGAAAAACAAGCACATGGGAGTATGTCCTCCATCACATACCTCACTAGCTTATGAAAACTAATCATCCTCCTGACTTCATAGAAAGACTGGTGTAAATGATCTCCTGTAATCCCACTACCTTCAGCATTACAGAGCTCAGCAGAGTATCTTGCTCTGCTCACTACTGTAAATGGCTAGGGTAGTCCTTGTGGGGACACTCTGGAGCACTGGAAAGAAGCAGTGCAGTACAGATAGTTATGAGACACTCAAGTCCAGATTGCCATATTTCTTGGCTTTAATCACATGAGAGTGAAAAACTTAAGGAAGAAATCATTACAACCTTACCCAAACCTTTCCAGCAAACAAGAACAAAAAATAGCATATGTCAAATGGCCAATAAGTGTATGAAAAAAGTTCACTGTCTTTAGCCATTAGGGAAGTGTAAATCAAAACTATACTGAGATTCTATCTCACTCCAGTCAGAATGGCTATTATCAAGAATCCAAAACATAAATGCTGGTGAGGACAGGGGGAAAGGAACCTTCTAAACTGCTGATCAGAATGCAAATTTGTATAGCCACCACTGAAAATAAGGACAGAGGGTCCTTAAAAGACAAAAAATAGAGCTACCATTTGATCCAACTATAATACTCCTTGGTATATATCTAAGGCAATTGAAGTCAACATACCATAGAGATACCTACATACCCATGTTTATGGTGGCGCAATTCACAATAGCTAAGACACGGAACCAGCCTAGACGCCCATCAACAGATGAATGGATAGAAAAAACTGTGGTATGATACATAAAGAAGCATCATTTAGTCTTAAGGAAAGATGAAATTACACCATTTGCAGGAAATTGGATGGACCTGGAGACCATCATGTTGAGCAAAATAAGCCTGACTTAGTCAAATATTGCAAGTTTTCTCTAACATGTAGATTCTTTTAAAAAGTATGAAAACAGAGGAAGTCTATTATTAAAAAAGAGGAAAGGAATAAGTTGGGGGGATAAGAGTAGGTAACAGGAGAAATAGATATGAGCAAAATGTACAGACTGAAACTCCCCAAATTGTGAAACTGGGATAGGATTAGTCTGTATAACCAATATAAAAAGAGTGAAAAAATGATACATCCCTTACCTAATTTTGAGGCCAGTATAAACAAAAAGGATAGGTCAGTCTCATGTATGGACATAGATGCATAAAAACTTTAAAAAACATATCAGCAAACTGAACCAAGCAATGTATCATTCAGACAATATGCTGTAAGGTAAGATTGGGTTTATTCCAGGAATGTAAATTTGATTTAACCTTAGAAAGTCAATTAGTGTTAACACATTACATAACAAGATTAAAAGAGAAAATCTATATTATTTCCATAAAATTCAGTAAATATGTTTGATAAAATTCAACAATTATTTATGATTTTTAAAAGTACTTCCTTTTAAGCTGAAAATAAAAAGTAACTTCCATGATCTAATAAACAGCCTCTGTAAAAACTCTTTAAAACAGCAGGCATGATGGTGAAATGTTGGATGTCAACCAATATTATTTCTGTCCATCAAGGTACCAGAAATTCTACCTAATAGAGCAGGAAAAAAATTAAAAACACAAGAGCTGGGAAAGAAAAAACAAAATCATCGTTATTTGCTGATTGAATACTTAGAAATTTCCAAGGAATAAATATACAAAATATTACAGTTAATAAGGTTTAGTAAGGTAGCTGTTTCCAAAACTGAAAACACACTAACTGCAATAAAAAATCCTGGATTGGCTCCCAAAACAGAAAAAAAAAATTAGTGGAAAAACTTGGGAAATCCAAATAAAGTCTAGACTAGAGACTACTTGTCAATAATATACCAATGTTGATTTCTTAGTCTTGACAAATGTACCATGGTTACATAAGATGTTAATATTAAAGAAAACTGGATGAGGAGTATAGAGAAACTATATCATGTTTGTAATCTTTCTAAAAAGTTGAAATTAATCCCAAGTAAAAAGTTTATGTATAAAAGTTTTAAAAATCAAAATATAAAAAGCAATTGAGGGGAATGGAATTAATATGAGAAAACAAAAAAATGGAAACAAAGTCTTTGTAAATAGGGAGGGATGGAGGAGTTGAAGGGAGGGCAGGGGAAGGGGAAAAAATAAGAACCAAGAGAGTATGTAAGGGTGCATATTTCCAATGATGAATGTCATTATGCTGTACACCCGAAATGTACCAATAAAAGGATACACAAAAAATAAATAAATAAATAAATTTTTTAAAATCAAAATATAAAAAGCAATTGTGCTTGTATAAAGTAGCAAAAGAGCTTGAAAATTATTTTTTTAACTATACTGTTTATTATTGAATAAAATAATTAAGTTTCCAATCGAAAATGTATAAAACTTCTAAGAGAAAACTATAAAACTATCATTAAGAGCCATTTAATAAAAGACCTAGGATGTACTAT
Source organism: Heterocephalus glaber (assembly GCF_000247695.1). The sequence goes on along the minus strand of NW_004624786.1, from coordinate 12,659,597 downwards.
GTTCCTTGGTTAGAATATTCAAAGTATAAAGGTATTAATTCCTCCCAAATTGATTTATAGATTTAGTGCAGTCCAAACAGAAAATCTCTGAAGACTTTTATCCTTTTTTTCCTTTCCCTCTCTTTCTTTCTCATTTTGTCTCTCCCTGTCTCTGTCAGCCTGCCTCTTTTTATTCCTACTTCTCTTTCTGTTGAAGAATTTAAGGTAATTCCTACTTTATAAATACGTACAAAAGATCAAGAATAAGTAAGGCTTTTTTTTTTTTTTTTTTTTTTTTTTTTTTTTGTTTTTTTGAGACATAGTCTCACTATCTAGTTCAGGCTGTCCTTAAATTCACTATGTAACCCAGGCTGGCCTCGGACTCACAGCAATTCCCCTGTCTCAGCCTCTCAAGTGCTGGGATTACAGGCATGCACCACCATGCCTGGCATAAGTAAGGCATTACTGAAGAATGGGTAGAAATATTTGCTGCACAGAAAGAGTCTCTAGAAGCCACGCCTGGTGACACATTCCTATTATCCCAGCTATTGGGGAGATAGAAATAGGAGATCTCAAGTTTGAGGCCAGCCTGTGAAACTTAGAGAGATCTTGTCTCAAAATTTTAAAAAGTGCAAATAAAAGAGATAAATACCATATTTACCAATAACAATATAAGAAGATTGGACAATTTAAGTGGCATGCTAAAAGGGCTAGTTAGTCATAGACCCAGAATTTGAACCTAGACTATTTAGGTCCAGCACTTAATCACAATGGTGTATTTAAGAACATAAATAAACTCAGTGGCAAGGTGACTTTTGGATTGTGGATTGTTTGTTTGTTTATCCATTTTGTTTAAAAATGCAATTAGTAACTAAAACCTGGTGAATGAGAAAATTTCTATTCAGATATGAAGCAAATTAAAACATGGCATGATTTCAATGACATGATTTTGATGGTGTGAAAGGAAAGAGCATCCATTTGACTTTGACACTTGGAAATTCTTCATCAAATGGCACAGACTTGGTAAGATGGAGTTATTTTTCCTCTTGTGGGTTGAATTGTGTCCTACTCTCAAAAAAATAAATCTTGGAGTCCTAATCTCCAGTACCTCAGGCTATGATCTCATTTAGACAAGGAGTCTTCAGAGAAGTAATGAAGTCAATGTTAGGTTAATTAGGTTTATTGGAGTGGGCCCTCACTCAATATGATTAATGTTCTAAAACAAGGGGAGACATTTGGACACTTGGACGCCATGTGAGTATTGGGGTGGGGCTGTCAGAAGCCGAGGAACTGCCTGGACGGGTAAGAGGCCTGGAACAGGTCTTTCCCAAGTGACCACTCTAAGGAAGTGGGGCTGCATTAGTTAGGATTCTCTAGAGGAGCAGAATCTATACATTACATGTGTGTGGTTATGCAAGGGAATTTACTCTGGGGGTGTACTGGATTAGAGGCAGGAGAGCCCACAGTGGCCCTCTCACATGGGAGAGCTGGAGTCTAGTAATTGCTCAGCCAAGAGGATGGAAGCAGCAGAACCAAACAGATCAAGGTTGCAGGCTGGAAAGTCACCTGAGGGTTGCCAGTGCACATCTGCATTGGAAGGCTGAAGAAGCTGGACATCTGTAGACCAATGCCCAGAGCTGAGAGCAGCAAAGGATGCCACTGCTCAGGAAGTCTGGAGCTCTTTAAAGCAAGTGCATTTCCTTCTTTCCCTTTTTTTCCTATTGTTTGGTGCCACCCAAAACCGGGGTCGGTCTTCCCCCTCAATTTGCTGACCTACCTGTCAATCACCCCCCAGACACTCTAGAACTGTGCTTTACTAATCTTCTAGGGTTTTTTTTATTTGTCCAAGTTGACCTATCATGATTAAAGCTTGCAATATCCCTGTCACCACCTCGATTTTGACTTTTACTTCCAGAACTGCGGGATAATGCATTTCTGTTGCTCAAGCCATTTGTTACAGCAGCCCTGACAAACTAGTATATCTCTCTGCAGGTCTAATCACACTGCTTGTTTCAGCACTGAGAAATAATTACAGGACTGGAGATGTAGCTCAGTGGCAGTGCACTTGCTTAGCATGCACAAGGCCCTAGGTTCTATCCCCAACACCATAAAAAAGATGAAAATGGTGCAAAGCCATTTTAGAGACGATCTGTCTGATTTCATTCATATGGAATCTCAAGGGATCTTGAAAAGCTAAAAAAAAAATCTTAAAAAGAATAAAGTTGGAGATCTCACAGTTCCTAACTTCAAAGCTTACTACAAAGCTACTGAAATGAAAACAATAGTTCTGACACACACGTAAAAAAACCTATAAATCAAGGGACTAGAATAGAGAGCCCCAAAATAGACCCTTACATACGTGTTAGTGACTTTCCACAAGGGCACAAGACTCAATGGAAACAGGACAGTCTTCAACAAAGGGTGTTGGGAAAATTACATGTCCACATGCAAAAGGATGGATTTGTACCTTTACCTTTACTATATACAAACATTAACTCAAAATTGACCAAAGACCTGAAACTATAAAACACCTAAAAGAACACATAGGGAAACTTCATGACATTGGACTTGTCAATGATTTCTTGGATATGATAACCGAAAGCCCAGGCAACAAGATAAACTGGACTACATAACAATAACTTTTGCCTAGGCACAGTGGCACACACATGTAATTATAGCCCTTGGTAGGCTGAGGTGGAAGAATTGTGGGTTTGAGACTTCATTTTTTCAAAAATTTAAGAAAAACAGAAAATAACAAGAGTTGGCAAGGACAGAAGAAAATTGAAAGCTTTATGCATTGCTGTTGGGAATATAAAATGGTATAACTGTTATGAAAATCAATATGTCATTTCCTAAAAAAAATTAAAAATAAAACACTGTATTATCCAGCAATTCTTCTTGTGGACAGCACAGCCAAAACAACTGAAATCAAGATCTCAAAGAGATATGTGTACATTCATGTTCACAGTGTCATTTTTCACAACATTCAAGGTGAGAGCAACCCACATGTCCATCAAGAAAAGGATAAGCAGGGCTGGGGATTTAGTTCAGTGACACTGTACCTGCCTCGCAAGCACAAGGTCCTGAGTTCAATCCCTGGTACCACAAAAAAAAAAAGAAAAGGATAAGCAAAATGTAGTCTATATAATGGAATATTACTCAGGCTTGAAAGGGAAAGAAATTCTGCAGAGTGGGTGAACTTGAACACATTACGCTGAGTGAAATAAGTCAGTCACACACAGACAAAATACAGTAGTTTATTCCATTTACATGACATACTCAGAATAGCCAAAATCATAGAGATAAAAAGAAGAATGGTGATTGTTGGGTGCTGGGAGGAGGGGGAAATGCAAGTGTTTATCGAGTGCAGTTTTCATTTTACAAGATAAAATGAGTTCTGGATATGGATGGTGTGGTGTTCATCCAACAACGTCATGTACTGAACTGTACATTTAAAAGTGGTTAACATAGCAAATTTTATGTTACATACATGTATTTTACCATAACATTTTTTAAAACTAATTTCAGTTATAGAACAGATGTCAGGCGGTAGGGTAGAAGAAAGAAGACAGAGATGAAGAATAGATGTACAGCATTGATTTACAGCATCTTACATAATGAAAAATAATTGATATTCAGCATCTTACAAAATGGAAAATGACACAATTGAAGTTAGATAGCACAAGCATTGGGAGGCTGAGGCAGGAGGATTGCCATGAGTTTGAGGCCAGCCTAGGCTATATACTGAGTTCAAGACAGCCTAGACTACATAATGAAATCCTGTCTCAAAAAAAATTTTTAATTAGAAAAAAGATAGCACACGCAATAGAAGGTAACTATATTATTTGGCATTGTAGCCAGCATAGTGGTAGATGTACATAATCTCAGCTATGGGGAAGGCTAAGCCAGGAAGATCAAAGTTCAAGCCCATGTGGGCAGCTTAGCAAGATCCTGTCTCAAAATAAAATAAACAGGGCGAGGGATGTAGCTTCAGTGGTAGAGTGCTTGCCTAGCATGCATGAAGCCCTAGGTTCAATCCCTAGTTCCCCCCCAAAAATCCCACTTTATGTTGGCATGATGGGACACACCTGTAATCCCAGTACTTGGAAGGTTGAGGTGGGAAGGTCACAGAGTTCTAGACCAGCCTGGGCAACCCAGTGAGACCCTGTCAAAAGAAAGGGGGGTGAGAATGAAGGAAGTAAAAGACATCTACTTTGAAAACTACAGCACTCTGAGAAAAGATTGAAGAGGATATCAGAAAATGGAAAGATATCCCTTGTTCTTGGGTAGAAATAACCAATATCGTGAAAATGACCATACTTTGAAAACTGCTATATAGATTCAATGCAATCCCAATTGAAATTCCAACAGCATATTTCACAGAACTAGACTAAAGCATCCAAAAATTCATTTGCAACCAAAAGAGACATAGAATACTAAAAGCAATTCTAGACAACAAAGACAAGGCAGGGGGTATCATAACCTCCAGCCTGAAACTACACTACAAAGCTACCACAATAAAAACTGCACAGTACTGGCAAAGAAACAGACCAGAGGATCAATAGAACAAATTAGAAGATACAGAAACAACTCCAGACACACTCAGCTACCGCATCTTGGACAAAGGAGCCAAACACCCTTGCTGGAGGAAAGATAGCCTCATTAATAAACGGTGCTGGAAAAACTGGGCTTCAACTAGCCAATGTTTAAAACTAGACCCCTATCTTTTACCATGCACTAAACTAAAATCAAAATGGGTCAAAGATCTAAATATTAAAACAGAAACACGAAACTTGCTGGAAGATAGGTGAGGGAGAACTCCTGAAGACATTGGCATAAGAAAAGACTTTATGAACAAAACCTCAATCACACAGGAACTAGAACAAAGAATCAACAACTGGGATCTCATCTTATTAAAAAGCTTCTGCCCTGAAAGAGAAACCACCACCAGAGTGAAGAGACAACCCACAATGTGGGGAAAAAATTTTACCAGCTGGTCCTCAGACAGGGGATGATTATTTAGAATATAAAAAGAACTTAAAAAATCAGACCCCCCTAAATTTAAAGACCCAATCCAAAAATAGGCACCTGAAATGAACAGACATTTCTCAGATGAAGAAGAAGAAGCAGCAAATAAACATATGAAGAAATGTTCAACATCACTGGTCATTTGAGAGATACAAATGAAAACAACACTGAGATTCCACCTCACCCCAGAAAGAATGGCTGCTATCAAGAAATCAACCCATAACAAGTGCTGGTGAGGCCGTGGGGGGAAAGGAACCCTTCTTCACTGTTAGTGGGAGTGCAGACTGGTGCAACCATTCTGAAAATCAGTGTGAAGATTCCTCAAAAAAATAGGATTAGAGGTCCCATTTGACTCAGCTATTTCCCTGCTAGATATCTTCCCAAAAGAATTAAAAGCATCATACCATAGCAATATATGCACACCTATGTTTATAACAGCACAGTTTGTAATAGCTAACTCTTGGAAATAGGTCAAATGCCCATCAACTGGTGACTGGATAAAGAAGGCTTTTTTTATAAAATGGAGTAGTACTCAGCCATAGAGAATAATAAACCAGAGACATTTATAGTTAAATAGATGGACCTTGAGACCATGCTCTTAAGTGAAATAAATAGGACACACATGCGTAAGTACCAAATTGTCTCTTTGGTGTGAAAAACTAAAAGTATAAATGAGGACCAAATTGTATAATAGATAATGTGAAATAGGAGGAAACAGTTCAAAGGAGAAGGGGAAATAGGGAAGGGGGTTGGAGAAGGGAAAGAAAAAAAATATGAGAAAAGAAGGAAAAAACAGAAACAAAGCTTTTGTAAATAGGGAGGGATGGAGGGGTGAAAGGGAGGGAAGGGGAATAGGAAAAAGTGAGAACCAAGATATATTATGTACAAATTCCCAATGATGAGTGTGATCACAATGTATACCTAAAATGTGCCCATAAACTTAATTTTTTTATAAAAGAGGGGATGGGGAAGAGGGAGGTGAAGGAAGGGAAGAAGAAGAGAACTACTTGTAAAAGTAACTAAAATTGGACATAATTTTCTTCCTCCTCACTTACAGAAAGAGTTCATTTTATCATCTAAAGTTGATATATCAAGAAGTCGAAATAAAAAACATATGACTGGGAATGGAGGTGGTCAAAGAGCCTCCAGAATCCTCTTGGCCACCCATGGTGGGAGAGGAGAGCCTTGGTTCCCGGCTGGGCTCCAGCTATTGAAAGGTGCCCTTCCTGTCCCTGCCCATCGTCTCTCCTACACCGTGGTCCCCTAGTGCTTGCTTCCCTTCCCAACAACTCAACACTTCTCCAGACCTTTTGAATTGACATCTTCTCTGAGAGCTTCCTTTGAGACTCCCTCATGCTCCCTGGAACCTCTCAGGCCTAGACCTCGCCTCCCCTCATGTAACTAAGTACACTTCACACTCACTAAGCTACTCTTGAAGCTAAGGCTGAGTGTCACCAGGTGCAAGTTACTTGGCACCTCTTCCTCATGATCCTTTATGACTAGGTTATAAAAGCCTTGTAAGGTAGTTGTAGAAATGCTAACTGTCCAGTTTTATGGAAAAACAATTTAAAGATAACAGATCTATAATGGCTACAGAGCTCTTTGTGTGGCTGGGTTACAAATTAACTTTTTCTGTATTATTCTCATTACTTTCTCAAATTTCCTATAGTGTTACTCTTTTATACTTTCATTAAATTTTATACTTTCATTTTATAGTTCCTCAGAAACAAAATAAAAGGAAAAATTTAGCATAGATCCTGGCATAGAACAACCTGGAAAATGGCTAATTCAATCTCTACCTCTGAATGCAGGCATATTTTTTATTTGAGGTGTCAAGGACACTTTAGTGTATCCAGTGGAAGCTGGAGACACTTTCCCCACTAGCATTTGTGTATACACACACACACACACACACACACACACACACACATACACACACCCCACACATTTTGCATGTGATTATTTTAGGATAAAAAGATGAGTGAATGAATCAATCAATCTATCTATCTACAAAACTAAAACGATAGCACTCCTTTAGATGCCCCCCAGTGACCCTTTATATCATGAGGTAGCAGAAGGCAAGGCCAAGGAGTACCAGTGGGAACAATGCCACAGCCAAGGGCGAGGAATCCCTCCTGCCTTGGTCCTCAGAGGGCTCTGGCAGCCAACAAGCTCCAGAGAGGACCCAGACACATCCTGAGCTCACTTGCTCTGTAAATGTTACTTCCCCTGAGCTGGATCCAAGGATCAGCTGGGACAAATCAGGACTAGTTTCAGGCTCAAATTAGCTGTGGCATTCACCAATTTCAGGAGGCATTAAGAGGAAGGAGTAGGATGGGGTGAAGAGGATGGGATGGGGGTCATTTCCAAAGAACAACTTCCTAGAGAATTAGAATTCCTATCTGGTGCCAAGAACAAACTGGGAATTCCCAGAGTATTTCCTTTTGTTTTTTCCTCTTTAGCATCCATGCCCTTCCCCAAGCCCCTGGCACCTAACAAAAGCTGCCAAGATGCTGCTTTCAAGTGTTCTGCAAATCACCTTCCCAACCCTGCCTCCCTGGAGGACCTGATGGAGAAACTGAACAGTGAGCAGAGAAAGAGCAGAGTGGAGGCCGCCCTGGCTGAGAAGAATGGAGACTGCAGTGTGTTGTGGAGCTGGGCCCTCGGAGGGTGTTCCAGTGTCTCCTAGTACAGGCTGGGGGAGGGGAAGGCCAGGGGACGCCTGGACCACTCAGCTGATGTCACTCAGCTATTAGAATTCCAGATAAGCGTGTTCAAGTTGGCTTGCCTGCTTCCATGTATTACTCCTGACAGGTATTAACTCAAGGCCACACCACTCAGCAAGGACTTTCTTCTCTCCATGCGAGGCAAAGGGGGAAGATAGAGGCATATATAGAAGGTCTGGGGCCTCATTTTAAAATTTGTCCCCAGACTTCATTCGGTACTAAAAATTTCAGGTTGCCCTTGAAATGACAGGATGAGGGAAATGGTGTGTTATAAACACTGTGTGTCCTCTTGCCAAACAACCTCCAGGGGCAATAATAATAATAGTAATCACTGCTATATTTATGTTTATTAAGTGCACCACACATTTCTAAGCTTCTCTGTCCTGTGACAGCCCTATGAGGTAGATACTATTGTGTCAGTTTTGCAGATACAGAAACAGGTTAAAATGTGTCCAAAGCCATAGTGGAAAGGGAGCAGTCTAGATTTGCCCTGGGATGGGGCTCCAGAGTACCTCATCACATTGCCTCTCTAATAGAAGGGACGACAAGGAAAGTAGAAAATGCCAATCTGGTATTCTTGGGATTCTCCTATGGGGTTCCTGGTCACTCTCCGGGGTTTCTTGAACTAGACTTTGAGACTCACAGAGCCTCGAGGGTCACAAGGTGCTCCTTTAGGACAGCTGAGTCCAGAGATCCAGGGTTCTCTTACCCAGAGGCCCTTGAGGCAGGCTCCCCGGTTGCTATCGGTCCTGCTTCCTCCCATGACATCCACACCTGCACCTGGTAGGCTCTGGGCCCCCAGAGAGGGGCCTCCATGCCCAGCTGCTGACTAGGTGAGTCAGAGTTCTATGATGCAGCCCCAGACAGACTTCTCAGGCTCCCTATTTCCAGGGCTGGCTCAGGGCCTGGAGATTCGGACAGGGACAGTTCTGGCTCCTCTGCTCAGGCAGGAGCAAGGTACCAAATAGACGCACTGACAATCCTTCAGCATTCATGGTAAAAAATGGCCCCCTGGCCCTCAATCTTACACACATACAGCCCTGAGAGCTCCTTGTTTCCTGTGGCCCACAATGGTTTTCCTTATCTGACCAAGAACAAAGCCTTTTTAAGCCGCAGCCTGTACAATCCTCGCCAGCTATTTCCAGGCACTTGTAAGAATCCCTTTCATTCACGTGGGCTCCCTTTCTGCTCTGACAATGTTGTGAGGCTTTTCAGCTGCCACTGTCTCCCCTCCCCTATGGCTTGGACTTGTGCCCCTCAGACCCCTGTTGCTCTCTCGGCTTTGCTTCTCCCCTCTCTGCTCCTTCCTTTCATGGTGAAGATTGATCTCTGCCCAGCAGGCCGTGTGAAGTTCCCTGTCTAGGCTTTCATCTCCAGCCTGCCTCTTCTGGAGGCTCTAATGGTAGTGCTCTGTGGGAGCATTCCCTTCTCACTCCTCAGCCCAGAAATGCTCTTTTATTACACATTAGGCTTACCCAGTTCTGATTAATATCAGCCCATCAGTTTGTTTACTTGTTTGGTGACTTTACTACCTGCTATGGTTTAGAGATAGTGTTTCCCCCACAGGTTCGTGTGCTGAAAGTTTGGCTCCCAAAATAATGGTACTGAGGCCATTACAAAATGGGAGTGGGTCTTTAAGAAGGATTGCTTTTCTGAAAGGAGTGACATCACATCTGAGAGTGGTTTTTAATTTTTTTTGGCGGGGGGGGACACTGGGGTTGTAACCTAGGGCCTTACTCATGCTAGGTAAGAACTCTACCACTGCACTCCATCCTCAGTCTTTTTTTTCTTTTTTTTAGTGTGTTCTTAAGGGACTGGACTAGTTACCATGAGAACAGATTTTATAAAAGAAAGTTGGCTTCCTTGGCTCTCTCTCTCTCTCTCTCTCTTCATTTGCACATACTTGCTTTTTCGCCATGTTGAGACAAGCTAGGGGACTGCTGTAGTTTGGGTCTGGAGTGTCTCCCAAGGATTCATGTCTTGAACACTGATCTCCAGCCTATAAACCTACTGGGAAGTGATGGAACCTTTAAGAGGTGGGGCCTAGCAAAAGGAAGTTAGGTTATTTCGGGTGTCTCTTTGAAGGGGATTATGGGAGCTCAGACTCTCTTCCCTTTCTTTTCAGTCCTGGCCACCATGAGGTGAGCAGTTTCCTCCACCACTCGCTCTTGCCATGATGCACTATGCCACCACAGGGCCCAAGCAATAGGGACCAGTGAGCATGGACTGAAACCTTGAGACTGTGAGCTAAAATAAAGTTTTTCCTTTAAATTGATCACCTCAGATATTTTGTCACAGTAACAAAAAGCTGACAAACACAGGGCCCTCACCAAACACTAGCACCATGCTGTTTTGGCTTTCCAGACACCAGGAATATGAGCCCAATAAACCTCTTTTCTTTATGATTTACCAGTCTGTAGTATTGTTCCTCCTTGGCGCTATAGTGTTAACTCCATGAGAACAGCCCTCTCCTGTTATATTCATGTCCCATATTATATTCTTTGCCTCTGGGACAGTGCCAAGCACACAATAGTAGCTCAGTAAATACCTGCAGAATGTGTTAAATCATCATCTGTGAGGTTATCACTAGAACCTACCTCAAGGATTTTGGGGAAGGATAATTGAGTCAACACATGTAAAAGATCTCGTTTATGTCCAGCAGGGAGTGAGTTGTCAGCAGACATTAGCTACAACCATCAATATTCACTCTACAAACTCAGTGTACACACACAAAAAGGTAAGAAGGACATAAGTCCAGCACATGAGGCAGCCTGACAAGCCACTATAGAGAGGCAGGAATGAGAAGTTGTTTAATCGCTGGGATCAGAGCAACTATCCCATTTAGGGGAACTAGAAAGGGCCAAGCTAGGTCTTGACACTTGACCAGAGCTGGTTAGCTGAGCGGCAGGAAAGGGCTTTTCAGGCCTGTGAGCAGGGCTGAGGTGAGGACAGGGGGTAACTCTGGACAAGATTATTTAAGACTAAGTACATTATACTAAAATAAAATAAAAGAAGATTCCACATGGACTATTCTGAACTCTTTCTCAAAATACCCCTAAATAGATTCTCCTTTTCCTGGGCCAATCTCAAGGTGCAGTAGAATTTCCTCTTGTCAAAAATCATAACTGGACGTTCACAAGGGAATAGTCATTTTTCCCAAGTCCATTCTCCAAAACAAGTGCTTTTTCAACCACTATAAGATATATATATTGACATGGTGGAACTTAAGAATTTAAGCCAGATGTGGTGGGACATGCCTATAACTCCAGCACTCTAGGAGGCTGAAGCAGGAGAATTGTAAATTCAAGCCCAGCCTGGGCCATTTAGAAACTTAGCCAAGACCCTACCTCAAAATTTAAAAAACTTTAAAGTGAAGGAATGGGGCTAGGGATGTGGCAAAGGTCCTGGATTCAATCCCCAGTGCTATAACAAATAAAAATAAAAATAAAAAGCTTGGGCCTGGAGCAAGCAGAATGAGCCCATAAGCTTAGCAGTTAGGACCAGGTCATAAGTCTCATGGGTTTTAAATTTGCCTTTCAAGCTAACAATAGCTTCTTGAGACAAAGTCTCAATAATTCACACATTCAACAGAGATGAGATCCTACTTTGTTCTAGGCACTGCTCTGGTCTTTAGAGTTAAAACACTGAACAATACAGCCAGAAATCCATGTCTCTGTGGCTTGATCTTAGAGGTGGATAATTTTCCACTTGCTATTAACAAAGGTGTATGTAAGGTTTTGCTACAACATCTTAGAGTTCCTATAAAGGGATTTAACGCATTAAAATTCAAGCCAAAGCTGGGCCCATAACTCAGTGGCACAGCACTTGCCTAAAATGTGTGAGGCCCTGTGTTTGAGCCTCAGGACCCCCCTACACATGAACTCAAGCTGAAAGGAAAAATAAGGTAGGAGAAATTAGGAAAACTCATGCAGAAAATGACCAGATAAATCTTTTTATCTATCCATTCTCCCATTGCTGGTTCCCATACTCTTGGTTCTAGCCAAGATGACCCTGAGATCAATATTCCCATCTTCTTGTTCCTTACCAGCGTAGCTCAGTGGGGCACCAACAGACCATCCATCTTAGGGATGAGTGCAGTAGCAAGTATCAAAGAACTCAACAACAAAGGCTCAAGTGATACGGACTTCTTTTAGAAGCAGCCTCTGTGTTTTGTCTAGCAGCTCAACTCTGCCATTATGGCTCTTTCTACTTTTCTACTCCCCCATTCAGTGTGTTGGCTTTCCTTCCACAAGCCTATAGCATCATTTCCCAAGACTGCTGCAGTAGCTCTGGGCACTGCTTCTGCATTGAAGATAGGAAAGGGGAGATAAAGGTAGCATCACAATTTGTCTCCTACATAAGGAAGAAAATTTTTCTAGAAGCCCCAAATAGACCTCCTCTTCTTTTTACTGGTCCCAGTTGGGTCACATGACTACATATTCTAGCACAAAGGCGATTGGGGGATTCTGGATTTGAATCTCCACCTTCCACAACGGAGGCAATGAAAGAAAGGAAGGGATCAGTGATGTGTTGTGTAGGCAAACAATATTTTCTAGGAAAACTTTCACAGAGAAATCATAAGACATCAAGCAAAAGGTTTCTCAGGCCATCTTAGGCTGGCAAATACAAAAAATACTGAAAAATCCAGGGGATTTAGCTCAGTGGTTCCACTGCCTGCCTCGCAAGCACAAGGACCCAAGTTCAATCCCCAGTACAAAAAAAAAAAAATACTGAAAAACAATAGCCCATTTCAGAATGAATCCACACTCATTGTGAGTTGGACCAAAGTGAAGCCAGTTTGGAAAAACCCGAGGCTGGAAAGCCCCCCACTGGAGGAAAGCCTCTATGCTCTGTCGCATGCCTGCAGGTTCTGCCAGAAATTCAGTACTCAGAGCCCAGAGGAAATGTTACATGGAGGAATAAGGTGGAATCAGAAGATACTGAGTTAATAATGTGGCTTCCTCAGTTGTTAGGATTTAAATCTAGAGGAAGGGTAATTTCTTCCTCATGTTGATTACATAAGACCATCAACCTAGGACACAGTTTTGTTGGGAATAAGGATAGGGTTAAGAGGTAAAGTTCACTTTCCCATCAACTCTTTCCTTTTCCCTAAACAGCTGAATTATATCCTTTACTCAAGTTACATAAACACTTGCTACCACCATTATTATGAGCCAAAAACTCTCATTTATGCCAGCTCTTGGGGCTTTGGACTCCCACACATAGGAAGTTGGAAAGTGACAATCCAGTCAAAACAAAAGTTTGGCATCACACAGGAAAAAGGAAAAAGAAAAACCCCAAATATAGTTTTATGTGTCTCTGCACATGTGTTTGTGAGAAAACATACCCACATATAATGTTAAAAGGCCACAATGGCCTGATTACATCCTAAAGCTCAAGCTCTGACCACATACAGATACTTTCATTCAACAAATGAATTTTGATTCCCACAAGGGCTGCCTTTCATTTGAACAAGTTAAACCAAGCTGTTCTGTAGAGAATACAATTCGTCATCATCCTGCTTTGTTGTGTGGAAACAATGTTAGTAAAATGAGCCCTGGCCTCTGCAATCCATGGATCTATCCATCTGTTCCTGCACCTACTCATCTACCTATGCACCTGTCTTTCTATCTGTCCACCTACTCACCCAACCATTCATCCACCCACCTGCCCATCCAGCCAGCCAGCCAGCCATCCATGAGTCCAACTATTCTGCCACCAAGCCATCCATCCATCCAACAAACATCCATTCCTTTTCTTGAGGCTTTTACTATTATCTCTTTTTCCTTGTGAAGTAGTAAAGTATTTTAGCTCCTCTTAGCCTTCATTTTTCACATGGAGTGCTTTTCTGCTATTGACCCCTAAAATCCAGGTTCAATTCCTTTTTGGAAGATCCTCATGGACCTCCACTGAAAGACCAGTGTTATTTCCTGCTTCAATTCTTATGATACTTATTTTTCTATCACTCTTTTGTTATATAATAAATTTCTGCCTTCATCTCTTCAGTGTTGTATTGCTCTTGTTTTGTATGCTTGAAATGTTCTGGGTTATTTCTTACCTCCTCAAGTAAATTGTAAACTCTATGAAAAGACAGACTATGGTTTTCCTTCTTTGCAACCTCTCTCCACAGTTGTTGTCTTGCCTAATGCTATGCAAATTGCAGGGACTCCGCACTCAACAAATATACATCTGTTGATTAGATGCACAGTGTCTTCATCTGTGAAGTGGGGATAATATTGGTGGTAAAGAAATGTTGTATTAATTGAGAAAGTATATATTAAAGGGATCATAAACTACAAAATCCTAAAGATATTAACAATAATATTGCTTTATTTTAATAAAAATAAATAACAATAGCCATATACTATGTATAATATGAATAAACACAGCTATAATCAATAAACATCTCATTAGTGCTAACACAATCACTGGATCCTGTACAAAGTACTAGAACTAACTACAAAGGTGGATGGAACATAATAACTGCCTGTGAGGAGCTCATGTTTCCTTCCTTTTCTTTTTTTTTTAGGTACTGGGGATTGAACTTGGGACCTTGCACGGCAGGCAGTGGAACCACTGAGCTAAATCCCCAGCCCCAGGAGCTCACGTTTCATCAAAGAGGCAGAAGCATAAGTGCCTGTGATTATGTATGAGTCTGAAGAAAGCTCCAGAACAGAGACACAAAGTGCTCAGAGACACTTAGGAGGTTCTTTAATTTTGCCTAGAGGAATTAGGGAAGAATTCACAGAAAGATTGTCACTTGAGCTGAACTTAAAAGAGGAATAGAAGTACAGTACAGTATATGGAGAAAGAGGAAAAGAATAATCTACAAAAGAAACAACATAGAAGCATGGAGTGTGTCTGGAGCAAATGAAGTAAGCATCTGACGACAATCTGAAGTACCAGGGGGCAGGGGTAGAAGGTAGATATGAGAACTAGGGCCTGGCTCAGGAAGAATGAGGTGTCAGGGGCTTGGTAAACTATATTAAGGAATGTGATCTTGATTCCAATGACAATGCAAAACCACAGAGGAGGAAAATGATTAGATTTGTATTTCAGCTAACTGACTATCAATTAAAACTGGCTTAAGCAATAAGAACATGCATTTTCTCACCTAGCTGGGAGTTTGCAGGGAGGCAATCTGCAGGCACAACATAACCAGTTTCTCTAAAACTCATGCTCTTTCCATGTCTCTACTCTGCAAACACTTTTTATCAGCTTTATTCTTGGGTAGATGCAAAATGGTGGTGCCAATAATAAATCCAAGCACAACCAAACCCTGAAGCTAGATGGCCCCCAACCATCACCTTCTCCCAAATCCCACCATATCTCATTAGGTTACACAGCCCTGTGATACGATAGAAGCATGTTTTCATGGTTGGGCTCAGGGTGGAGACTGGAGACAGGGAGACAAATTGAGAAGACGCTGCAGATTTCTGGCATAAAGTAATAATATCTGGACCAGAGATGTGGCTCTAGGCATGGAGGAGGACGAGGAATTCAAGACACATCTTGCATGTGAAAAAATTTGGCAACTCCTGATGTAGGGAAGAGAAGATAGAAGTTGAAAATGCTACCTACCAGCTTCCAATCTTGGGTGACAGAGTAATTAGAGTCCTCTTGCTAGCTAGGTGCCTTGAGGGTCATTTGGCATACCTCTCAAACCCTGCCTCCACAAGATCAAAAGCATTAAAAGAGGATTCACCTGAGGTCTCTCTTTCTCCCCAAGAGTCAATTTAAAATAGGGACTTTGGTGTCATGCCACCTACTTCCCGTCACTTATGAGTTGAAAACTTTGGGTAAATTTCTATTTCCTCATTTGAGAAATAGATATAATAATCCCTAATTCATACATTGTTGTGTTCAGGGATAAGCAGAGCACCTGGCATAGAAGAGACATCGTGGAATGAAAAGGAATGATTCCAGGGTTCTATTAGCCACCTACTCATTATATGATCTCAATCCAACTACTATACTTCAACCCACTGAAACTTAGTATACACACCTGTCAAATGGGAAAAATATCACTCACGGGATTTCTGAGTAAATTGGATTAGAAAAATATGTCAAGTGCTAATGTGGAACACGAATGGTTTTAGGCTGTCTAAATAAGAGAGATAAAGCTCTTCTCTAGAGAAGTAGAAACCAGGATACTCCTCTCCCCTCCCTGGAAGCTGAGGCATGGCCAGGTGATGCAGACTCAGACCATCAGATGTACATACTCCTAGACTTTGAATGAGAGTGAGGAGGCGAATTGAAACAAGGAAAGAAGAACAGGCTGGGAGGTTAGGAGTTCATAGTAATGGGAAGTTTCAGGATCCAGAATGACTGTGTACAGGCCACAGAGCTTGGTAGTCTACTCTCTGGTCTCTGGCTTTAATGGTGAACTAGTTCTGTAGCATGGTTTTTGCTTCACTTTAACTGAGAAGTGCCATTTGTTCCTGCTTTCTTTGCTTCATCTGGTTGTCTGAGCTTTTTGAGAAATCTATGAACTACCAATAGCTTTAAAATTAGGGTTATTTTCCTACTTTAGTCAGCTTCAGTGATTTTCTGTGCTTATAACTTATAATCTTAACTATAGAAGTACCCAGCTCAATGCCTGGCATATAGTGGAAATTTAATATTGGTTTCTTTTCCCTGTTGGTTCCCTGTTCTCAGCCTCTTCTCTCCCATCCAAGTTTTGTTCTTACTAAATTGTGCTATGATTAGAGTAAGGAAAACCTCAGCTTTGTAAAGAAAACATGGAATCACTTCATTCCATGATCATTTGATCACTATTTCCCACAAAAGATCTTTCCCAGGGTTAATAAACCTGGGAAGAGAGAGGGAGCCCTGAGGTAATTTTTTTTAATTTTTAAAGTTTTGAGGGCCAACCTTAACTTCTTCACCTAATCCCAAAACATGAGGGTCAGGAGACATCTGTGAATATAGTACTTAGAAGTGAAATTTGGGGACACAAAGAAACAGAATGACTCATTTGCATGATTACAGTCTTTGGATTTCATAAACACAGATCCCTGATAGGCCTAATTAACCACTGAGAAAGAGTAGAGTGTATACACAGGTTCATGAAAGGTTTGTTTAATTTGTGGACAATGGAACCACATCAGATGGTAACAAAGGCCCTGGAGAGTGCTCGCTTCAGCAGCACATATACTAAAATTGGAAAGAAGATACTGGAGAGTCTCAGGGAGCACATCCTTAATCTTGAATGAACATTGCCACTGGCTTCTGCTAAACACTCTGAGTATGACTCAGAGATAGAATATTGGTTGATTGGGTTACTAACGAACCACAGAACTTGTTTAGCCTACAGGCTCCCTCCCACCAATCCAATCTAGGGATCTCCCTGAAGTAGCTGAAGCAAATAGTTATTAGGCATTGGCCATTCATCCTTGGCTTAAATTCCTTCAGCAGTAAATGGTCCAGTAAAATGATGCAGTGATGTATTAACATTTGTTATTTCTGTTCCCAGAATCATTCATTCTCTCTTCTAATGGAAGCTTCCCCACCCTCTTCTATCTCATGAGTCTTAGTTACTTTTCTCATTGCTGAGATAAAATACCCAACACCCAAAGTTAAAGGAGCAATGGTTATTTAGCTCACAGTTTGTAGAGGTTTTAGTCCATAATCAGCTGGCTCCAAGGCAGGGTGGCATATGGCAGACAGGCAGTTGTTCATGGCAGACCGAAGGTAGCAAAAGCACCAAGGGCCTTAGCAGCTTTCTTCTGCCTCTTTTATGCTCTATCTAGGCTACTGGGATTAGGGCAGTACAAAACCAATCAGTGGACTGAGTTAGTAACCACACACCCTTAATCGCAGCATTGCACCATGAGTTAGTCACACACTCTAGATCCACCTCTGAAAAAGACTGCATGAGGCTTTGGGGGATATCTAGACACAAGCCATAACTATAGCATGCAATCTTAAGGAACTGTTAATGGTGTTGGCCTGCCTTCCCTTGGCCAAGCCAGGGATTCATCAGACACTGTCCATGAACTGGATTTGGGGTACAGTGATGCCAAGACCTTTAAAAGAGAGGTAGGGCTGATTTATTTCAACAGCAGCATCCCATTGAGTCATCCCTTCTATTCAGAATCATAGACATCTTCTGCTACTGCATTTTCCAAGCCTGGTGCTCAGGCTTATCTCTATGAGGGGCCCCAAATCATATTTTTCCTACATATTTTAAATGGAGTTGTTTCTACCAAAAAAATTATTTAAATCATAATGGCAGGAGTAAGAATGCCTAGTTTTAATAAGTATTTCCTATATCAAACTGAACTCTTTCTCCATGAAATTCTCACCATTTTATCATGCGGCTGTTTTCTTTTTTGTTTGTCTGCTTGTTTGTTTGTTTTGGTACTGGAATCAAACTTAGGACTTCAGGCTTTCAAGGCCGGCACAAAGCCACTGAGCCAAATCCCCAGCTCCATGGGGCTGTTTTCTGGAGCAACACTTAGTTAACATTTTCTATCTGACAGCCATTCAGACATTTGAACACAGCATATTTCCCCTTACTTTCCTCTTTTTTAAAATAAATAGCCACAATTTCTCAGCAGTAATTTGCAGAACATTGGTCTTAGTCACTTTCCTCTCCACTGGGACAAAATACACCCACAATGTAAAAGAGAGGTTTATTTTGGCTCACATTTTCAGTCCTAGGTAGCCAGCTCCAAGGCAGGAAGGCATGCTGGAAGGGGTAGCAGAAGAAAGCTGCTCATGTCATGGCGGCTAGGAAGCTGAGCGGGGAGGGCAGAGCTGGGAAGGGACAGACACCTTCCAAGTCATTCTTCCAGTGACCCACCTCTTCCAACCAGACCCCATAATCCAAGCTAGCTATAACACCCCATAATCCAATCACCTTGCAAGAGCAAGCTAGCTATAACACCCCATAATCCTGTCACCTTCCAAACACATTAGGCTTTGGGGGCCATTTTAGACCTAAACCATAAAAACACTGATTTCCAGATCCATCAACATCTTGGTGGCCCTTCTCTGGACCTTTAAAACATTGGGACATATGCAGAGTATAATTGGGTTATTATTTGTCTTAGTCTCCTTAATGATCACTACTTTAACATCAATATTACACTGTTGGGTTATAGTATATGTATCATCAACTAAAAGTCACTTTTAAAACCCCATTGCTTCATCATATAAGCAACACAATCTTAGTAGAAAAATTAAAAATACAAATAAAAGATAAGTAAGAAACTGTTACAACCCACCCCCCAGTGATAATTACTATGAATATATTATTATAAAATCTTCCAGACTATTTCCTATGCTTATTTTTTAAATTAATTTTATTGGTATATTTTAGATATGCATAATGATCATATTCATCATAGGGGATTTGTGCCTGTGTATGATATATCTTAATTCTTTTTTTTCCCATTCCCCTCCACCCTTCAACCCCTCTTCCCTGCCTTATTTACAAAACTTTGTTTTCATTCCTATGCTTATTATATTGTCTTTTCTATTGGTAGTATAGTATTCCAATGTATATTATATATTTTATTAGTACCTTCTGGTTGGCCATTTCAGCTATTCATAGGTTTTTTTAGCCTATTGCATTTTGTTTTTGCTTTCATAAACAATGTTCTGATAACCATTCTATACACTTATCTCTATATACTTGTCTAATGATTTCTTAATAACCAAGAGTTGGAATTTCTAGATCAAAGTATTTTCTTCTTATGGAGCTTTTAATTATATATCACCAAATTATCCCCTAGAAACCAAATTTTACTCCCATCATCAGGTTATGAAATGTATGACTCCTGGAACTTTCATATGTAATCTTACTAAGCCAAGTGTCTCCTACCCTAAAGTAGCGATTGATTTTAAGCTAAATAGTATACTTTAGTTTTACTTATTTTTAAGGCCCTCATTTCTACCTGTTGATATTTTACATTGTGATTCAGTCCAAGTGTGGAATTACTCACCCATTCTGGTTTTTTGTCATCCACAAATCTGACCAGTGACCTTGCTGTATTTTCATACATATTACAGAAAATATTGTTGAATAGAATAGAGCCAAGAAGTGGGCCCCATAGCAATCTACTGCCTGAGTAACAATCACCTGCAAACTCACCTAACAGTTCTGGTGGCAGCTTACATTTCCACTAGCCCTTCTTAAGGACCCTGCAACATTCCCACATCTCCCAGTTAATGACCTAACAGCTGGAACTGTTGGACTTGGCTTCTATTACAATCAGCATCTGCTCAGATTCATCAATACCTAAGATGTGTTGATTGCTAAATATTGTTACTATCATCCTCACATCACTATACCAATACTCAGATGAAACAGATGATAATAGTTTGCTATATTTGTGTCTTTTTCAGGAAATAAAATATCTCAAAACAGCTGAAGTCCATTTCCCACTTTCTTCCACCCTCAAAAGAAAAAGGTGTCACTTCTTGTACATTGTACTTCTCATACACCTGAATGTATTCAATAAATTATATACATGACTGATTTCTGCATTTGAAAATTTTGCATATGTCACATTACATGCATGTATCCTCTCAAGACTTTCTCAATATTGCTTTCCAGGTATATATATGGATATATGTAGCTTGAATTCATTCATTTTAAGAGTTGTCCATTTTTTTAAAATCCCTTTCTGAAAGACAATCAGACTATTTCCACAAAGAGCTTTGCAGTGAATTTCCTCAAGTACAATTCCTTGTGTACACATTCAAGAGTTCCTAGAAGATAGATGACATATAATAGAATTACTGGGTCAGAGAGTCCGAACAACTTCAACTTTTATATTATCCAGTTGCTTTATGAGACAGTCCACCATTAGTCCCAATGTAAACCACTACATGGATGAACTTGGAATTGAATACAATTAACTCACAGCCTCAGCTGACATCTTGGAAGCAGCCTCATAGGAGACCCTAGAACTACCCATAAAGACCAAATTACCCACTGTGAGAAACTAAATCTTTTGAGCTGCTAAATATTGAGGTAATCTTTATGCAGCTACAAATAAATAAAACAACATTCTTGAGCATTTTTCTATTGGATTATTGTCTTTCTTATTAATTTGTAGAATTTTAAAAAATATTCCAGGCACTTTAAATGTCTTTTAGTTATATATGAGACACAAACATCTTCTCCCAACATTGGCTTATCTTTTCATTTTATTCATGGTGTATTTTGATAGAATAAAGGTTTAAAATTTAATATAATCAAATTTTTCCCTGAATAGTTTAAGCTCTTTGCATTTGATTTATAACACCTTTTGTTATTACTTTGGCATAAAAAAGACTCTTCAGAGCCAGGGATTTAGCTCAGTGATTCTGCCACCTGCCTCAAAAGAGCAAGGTCCCAAGCTTCACCCCCAGTACAAAAAAAAAAAAAG
This sequence comes from Heterocephalus glaber, assembly GCF_000247695.1. Next base: position 12,638,482 of record NW_004624786.1, on the reverse strand, counting down.
AGTCTTCTGAGCTGGGTGTGGTGGCACATGCCTGTAATCCCAGCACTCTGGAGGCTGAGACAGGAGGATTGCCTTGGGTTTGAGGCCAGATGGGGTACATAGTGAGTTCAAGGCCAGCCTGAACTACACAGCAAGACCCTGTCTCAAAAAAAGCAATTTAAAAAAGAGTCTTCTTTGTTTTCCCTCATACACACACACACACACACACACACACACACACACACACACACACACATATATATATATATTTTTTTTTTTGGTACGGGGATTGAACTCAGGACTTTGCACTTGTGAGGCAGGCACAGTGCCACTGAGCTAAATCCCCAGCATTTTCTCTCATATATTTTTAAATTTATCCTTGTGTTCTTAATCCTTTAATCAGTCTAGAAATACTTGAATTGAGTTGGGCAAAACCTCTCTCATGACCCTTTTAATGATTTACTTTTTAAATAATTTCTTGGGCATTGTTCAGTTTGAAGATTTGTCCTCAATGGTTGCTGCCATTGTCATCATATTCTGACACATGGCCATGTCCCTTCTTGGTTCTTTAATTGCTCCAAATATTGGAATAGGTCATAGAACCCAGTCATTCCATTTTGTAAATCAACATTCAAACCCATTCCCTCTCTTGAGAACCCCTCATCCTTAAAAATCTTAGCACAACCAGAGCCTGGCCCTTGCCGTGAAAACGGATCGTTCCTTGTTATAGTTTGAATGTCTTTATCAAACTCATGGTGAAATTTAAGTCCTAGTGTGAGACATTAAGAGGTGGAAATTTCATTTGTGATATTTGGAGGAAGGATCTTCCCTAGGTAATTCAGGTTAACGCGATCAGGGTGGGGACAGTGGCTTTAGAATAAGAGGAGGAGTATCTGAGCCAGGATCTATCTTGTATACAATGCTTTCTGTCACCTTGGGACTCTACAGAGTCACTACCATCAAAAAGAAACTTGCAGGCTGCAGCTCTCTGATCTGGAAGTGACTAGCCTTTAGAACTCTGAGATAAATAACAGTTTATTCTTTAGAAGTCACCCAGCCTATGGTGTTCAGTTTTAGTAAAGGAAAATGGACATTGCTGATACCCACTTACCCAGCCTCTCTTACAGTAAGGATGTGGACATGTGGCCAAGGATTGGCCAATCAAGATACTTTCCTGTTGGTCTTTGAATTGAGACATGATGTTGCAAAGAATCTTCAGGTTTCAGAGCAAGAATTTTCAATCTTTAATCCCTATAAAAGTTTCCTTGGAGGGCCGGGGATTTAGCTCAGTGGTTCCAGTGCCTGCCTCGAAAGTGCAAGGTCCCAAGTTCGATCCCCGGTGCCAAAAATAAAAAAGTTTCCTAGGAGTCTCATCCAAAAGCAGACTGCGGAGTCTCACTCCCAGAGAATCTGATTCAGTAGGTCTTGGTTGGGGCACGAGAATTTGCATATCTAACATGTTTCTAGATGATGCTGAAGCTCCTGGATAGACAACTACACTTTGAGTAGAAGAACCGCTTGGTGGTGACCACTGTGGTGATGAGGTCAGAGTCCTGGGATAGCAGAGACACCCAGTGTCTGCGAGGAAGATGAACTAGTTTTATGGTAGGATTCAGGCCTCATTCTTAGCTGAATAGCTGTTGCCATCAGCCCTCCAGCTCTCCAGACAATTCTTTGAGCTACCCTGTATCTTCAGATTCATTTGCTGCTTAAATCAGTGGAACTAGTTTCTGTTGCTTGCCGCTAAGAAAGCTGGTTGATCCAGGACCCATTTTGTTGTCTTTGAAGACCTCCTTTGAGGTCCAAACTAATCTTAACTCCATCTTCCTAATGTTACTCTTTCAGATTTGCATTGTTGGGCTGGGAATTTAGCTCAGTGGTTCTAGTGCTTGTCTCACAAGCACAAGGTCCCAAGTTTGATCCCCAGTACCAAAAAAAAAACCAGATTTGCATTGTTGTTTCCCCTCCCTGGGATTTATGCCACTTAATTCATCTTTAGTACGTATCTGTTAAAATATATATACTGTTTTTTCATATTTCAACAATATATGCTTACCATAAATATATCTAGAAAATACAGAGAAACTCAAAGAAGCAAATTTAAAATCATCTTTAATACTACGACCAGAAGCAACCACAATGAATGCTATGGTATAAGACTTTTGGTTTCTACACACGCAAACACTTCTTGCACTTTTGAGACCATACTGTACATACTGTTTCATAACTCTCCTTTTTTATTCATTCCAACAATACAAGTAAACATTTTTCTCTGTCAGAAAGCATCACACAATATGGTTTGTAACTGGGACATGACTTCCAGCATTAGTTGTACTGTAATTTATTGAACTTAACTCTGATGTTTAACATGAAGGTTGACTTAAATTGTTCACTGTTATAAATAACACTGCCACAGACTGACTCAAAATGGCATATTCTGAATTGGTTAGCAATTCCTCCTAGAACCTCTCTCAATTCTCAAAAAAAATCCCTCAATCAACACATATTTCTTGTGTTATGCTCTATTCTAGTTGCTGAGGATAAAAAATAAACAAAATAAACAAAGTCCCTCCCTTCTTTGTAGTTTACAATGGGGTGAATAGTAATAATATTACATGGCAATAATATCCACACAAACAATCTACTAGTATATCAATAATAAATAATAATGATGGGCCGAGGATTTAGCTCAGTGGTTCTGCTGCCTGCCTTGCAAGTGCAAGGACCCGAGTTCTATCCCTGGTACAAAAGAACAATGATGATGATGATGCTGATGATAATGATGGCAGACATTAAATGTTTACCATCTGCCAGACATTATCCTAAACCCACATAGTTAATACTCAAACCCTATTATCATTTCTATCTTTCAGAAAAGGCGACTGATGATTTAATTTTCTTTCGTTCCACTATTAATGCAAACAGATTTGCTGTTGAATCCATCAAACCTGACCCTTCCCCAAAACCAGTGATCTTAAGTGGTAAGAATAAGAGAAAGATAGCATCTCAAGTGAGAGCCTGTTTTCATCAACAAAGTGGACGAGGACCTGTGCACATCAAGGAAGTGGACCAGGATTCACCTCTGCTGTAGATTGAGAAGGAATGGGACCAAACCACCACCATGGGACCACAGACAATTTGCCTTCTACCTGTTGACAAATATCAGATCAGATTTTGTTAATGAGTGAATTGAGAAAACAAAACCAGCATGAGGTCCATAAAAATACAGAAGGAAAAAACAAATGCATGATTAGAGCCTAGAGGAAAGGTGAATCACTGAACAATTACCCATTGCCAGATCAATAGGAAGATATCAGGAAACTTTTTTGTACCCACCATAGGGCACAAGACATGGCCTTTTGAAACATGAGATCATTAGATAAAAACAGATTCAGACAAAAGGCAACAGCCTGAAATAAATAAAAGTAGCTTTAAAGGGTGATAAAGAATGAGCTTGAGGAAATGGAAAACAAAGTCAGATTAAAATTTATAAGTCTCTCACAGAGGGTAGAATTGATGCTTCCCAAAAATATGGAGTTAGAAAATGACATATATTAGTGAAGATCTGGAACAACTGGCACTCT